>JALLPB010000300.1:0-18667 GCA_036939975.1 Cyclostephanos tholiformis | reverse complement strand
CTACGTGATTCCATACAGGGCAAATTCCTGTGGGGGTTCCTGAGGCAATTACTCCGGAACAGTAATGGGTGATTACTGTCCCACAAGAACCAAAAACAGTTTTTCACAGGAATCCGCAGGATTACTGCAGTAATTAACAACCTGCACTGGGGCGAGGAGTAAGAGGCGGCAGGAGGAAGAGGAGCTTCAGCTTTGGCCATGTGAGAAGAGGGAGAGAGAGGGGGGGGAGAGCCTGGTGATTATTGTACCAGGTCCTCTGTAGAGGACCACAGGGGCATTTTGGGGGGCAAAAAATGGATTTTTGCCCAAGAAATGCCCTGAAAATCCCCCCAGCCAGATTCTTCCCCCTCCTCGTCAGGGATGGGTAAAGTATGATTGTACGAAGTACATACGTAGAATCCTAAACTAAATAATATTGAGCAGTCGGAGTGTTTCCATATGACGTCATCCCCCGGGCGACCCCCCAGATTTCCCCCCAAATTTTAGTGTAACTACCTACGTAGGCACCATACTATTCTCGTACATCATATCTATGACAACGCGCGAATTACGCACACAATGACGACGAACTCGCGATCGAGGATAGCCTCTTGGCAGATAATAAGCAACCGCGAGAAAAGCCAGATCCCCAAGGAGGACGTCCTTCAAAGGTCATCGACGACCGAGTCGTAAAATTCGAGAAGCTCAATTTGCCAGAGGGACCATCGTACGGTAGGAGGGAGTTCCCAACGGCCCCGCCCTCACTCTGCATCTTTTATCCCCCCCCCCCCCCCCAAACCGCAAAGCAAGGAACCGCGGAATCTCTCTCTCCCCCCCTCTCCCCCCCATCCATCTTCCCTCGGGCGATCGGTGGTCGGGGAATCCTTCATTCGCCCTTCAATAAAATAACAAAATAATAAAATAAAAAATGAACATCGACGAGTACGATCATCGTCAAGGGGGGGTGGGGGGGGGATCGTCGTCGCTCCTGCTACCGCGACCTTCGAGCGAGGAGAGCGAAGAATGGACCGTCGAGGGGGATGACGAATTGCCCACGCCGGAGGGATTCTTCGTCGATCATAGACATCATCATCGAAATCAACATATCGACGATAATAATAATAATAATCATCATCATCACCATCGACATGTCGATCGCGATTATAGTGGCACGTTGTTCGGTAACGGCGTACCCGGTCGGGCGAGCGAGGCGGTCGGGACGGAGGAGGAGTCGATGGGGCTCGTACGTACCGAAGGCGACGGAAATTTTCAAGATCATCAATCCCGTCGTCCCACATTGCCGGGGATATCGGAGGAGAGGGGGGGGGATGGAGGCATCGATAAGACGACGTCGACGACGTTGTATTCATTCCTCGACCGACCGGGACGGTTCGAATCCCGCGCCGGGGGGAGGGGAGGCGAGGAACGAAGGGAGACGAATGACGACGAACACCGCGATGGCGACGGAGGATGCGATTCGTCGAACGGGGGGGGAGGAGGACTCCCTCGATCGTCGTCATCGTCGGGTCCGATCGATCGCTCGTGTTCGCGTAATCCCATGTACTTTCCCATCCCCCAAAATGACGACGAATACGACGACGTGATACCGCCGATATATTCCTACACCCCCCACGTCCCATCGGGAATGGTCCTGACTTACATCTCGCGACGGTTCGTTCCTCGTCATCGACAGCAAACTCACGGCGGGTCCGCCCTCGCCGGATTCCTGGCCCTGCTCCTGGTAACGTGCGCGAATTGCATGCTCGGGCCGATGCGCGATGCCGCGGCCCTGGCCGTGGGCGTATCGCACATACCCGCATTAACGTTGGCGAGTACGGTACTTGCGTTGGGGAGCTCGGTCCCGGTGGGATGGCTCTTCGAGGCTCCCGATCCGCGCAGGAGGCGGGTGTGGAAGAGGATGGGATTGACGAGGGGGGAAACGCAGGGCACGAGCCTCGCGTTATTTTACAGGGTATTCGCGTTCCTGCTATTGAGTTACGCCCTGGGATTCGTATTGGTCGACAGGTACGGCGGCGGCGGCGGGGCGGAGGGGGTTGGACGGGATGGTGCGGCGATGGAGGAGAAGGAGGAGGGGGAGGAGGGCGCGATTTCGTTGATTGCGGCATTTTCCCTCCGCGCCATGGCAGGCATCGGGGTGCCCGTCGCTAGGATCCTGAAATTCGCGGGTGGCGTCCCGGGAATGCGACGGATCATCGAGCCGTTCGCGATCGTGCTCGAAACCTGCTCCGACGAGCCGATACCGAGTTTATTCCTACGCGCATGCGCTCGAGTAGTGAACAAGTTCGGTAAGGTCATATATATCATGTTCTTCCTCGTGGTACACCTGATGAAGCTTCATTCGCTGTCGCTGATATGGGGGGTGACGACCGAGGCGATGGAGTACGAGGAGAGCGCCGAGCAGCGTCGAGCTATCGCGAGGGAGAGGGGTGGGAATTCCGGGGACGACGACGAAAAACGTAGCCCTCCTCGATCTCCGCCGTCGTCCGCAAGTCCATCGAAGTCTAGCCTGCGATTGAAACGTCTTGGTTTCGTTGGATTCGGTGGAACGCTCGGAGGTATTTTAGGAAGGTGAGCGAGATGTGTACCAGAACTATGTTTATGAGAGAAACTTGAACTGATATTTTTCGAATTCAACGTTTTGCACTTAATGATTCGTTATTTTTTCCTTTCGTATATGAAAAAAAAGCGTAATCGCCTCGTTCGCCGCGCACATCTTACACCTCTCGGGCTTGCTCATTGTGGCGGCAATATTCCTCGAAATATCGGCAAATCTATCCGTTGAACTCGGCAGGATAATGCAACGCCACTGGGAGGAACAAATGAAACATGCAAGTAATGGCGATCTCGCCTCCCTGGCGTCCGCTGAAAATTTAGCCGCGCAGGTTAGTAAGGTCGATTCGTCGATGAGGAGATCTGCGTCGATGGGCAGCATGAAGCGCGTTGCCAGCGGGAGTCTCTCGAGTGGCAACCTTCTCAACCTTGCCGCGCAGCAAGAGCAGCAGGAGAGGGATAGATCGAGGGACAGAATGGCAACTGCTGGAGGCGCTGGGGGCATGAAGTACGCGAGCAGCACCGGAAGCATACCGCAATCAGTAGATGATAGGGCGAAGATGATGCCGAACAATCCCTTGGTAGATCAACAACCTATGATAGACGACAATACTTTCAAACAACGTTTGATGCGTGGCGTCACAACCATTCTCAGATCGCGTCTTTTGATGTCGATATTTACATACAACGCTCTATCCGCATCGGCGTCGGTACTTCTCTCATTCCAAAGAGCGGAACTTGTCGCCAACCGATCTACGAGTATGTCGAGCGCAGTATCTAACACCGCCTTCCTCGCCAAGATCAACACGGCATCCAGCGTGGCCGTGTTTGCGCTTCAAGCGAGCGGGCTGGGGGCGTACATTGCCGATTGTTGCGGACAGCGCGGGGCGTTGGCTTTGATGCCGGTGATACGCCTTTGCGGGGTGACGCTATTGGGATGGTGGCATCTGATGTCGGACGGTAGGCCGCCCGACCTTATCATGTTCCTTGTGATAGACGAATTCGCGAAGGTGATCAATTTTGCTATCGCCAAGCCTGTACGAGAGAATTTGTGGAGGGGACTTTCGGCTGAGGCGAGGTATGAGGCCAAGCCCATAGTCGACACGCTGGCGAATCGGTGGGGGGGTGGAAGTGCAGCGTTCTTGGTCTCGTTCATTAACGGCATAACCGACCTGACGGGATTGGGGGTTGTGAACGAAAATACTGGCGAGCGATCAATATGCGGCTTTCCACCGATACTGCTTTTGTGCATGATAATATCGACGTGGTGGTTCGCAGTTAGCGCTGACGTAGGCAACATTCGACGAAAAATTGATCTTGAACTCAAGAAACAGCAGTGATTAGTGATGAGCTAAACCGTGCTCCTCTATCCATGACAAAGGCTTAGAATAGATGACACGTAATAGCTCTAGCAGTTAATCCTATGATGGTGATGTATGACTCCAAACTGTACAGCTAGTCTCAGCTTTTTTAAACGTTTCATCTCCCTTAACACGTGAACTAAGTCTCTCTTAGCAAAAGAATGAGTTTCATGTAAGATCGGAATGAGACTCGTTTGAACTGCTCTTGTCGGTTAAGATGAGCGCAAATGTATTTCGATGATCACATTCAAATTTTCTTACTATTCATCTATTGACTAATTTCAGGCGTTCCATGAAATAGGAACCAGTCATATCAAAGGAATACTCTCTTGTCTTCACTGCTTTGTCAGTATTCTTTTACCACACATCCTACATTTTTTCCATACATTCTTATCTTTTTATCAATCTCCTAAAGGCACTCACGCTGCTAAATGGTTGCGGAAGGGTACTTGAACAATGTCATGCCTTGTCCCCTCGCCATGTTGCTTATTAATAATGAAACGAGGATAAACACAATGAACAGATGTGGAAACTAATGAAAAACACGTAGACTTTAGCGTTTGACTCGTACCATTTGTAGATAGGGTCTCTGTTCTTCTTCCGTTCCGATATCATCTTTTGGGAAGATAAGAGCAGTGTACTTGCCGAACCAATTAGTTCCAGTTTCGAGATAGCGTATTTCAGACAATATCTGATTCGCAAGCTTCTTTGCATACTTGATAGCAGGCAGCTCCCGCACGGCCTTTGTTTGAGAATTGAAAATTGATTAGGTTTCCGCCATTGCAGCTTTCAATAAAATTGTATAAGTCTTTGACTAGAGCATACCTTGGTCGCGGTTGGATACTTGAAGCACATTTGGTAGGCCAGATTCATTAGATTTTGAAGCGTCAATCCGTTATTTCCATTTACTGGAGTTTCATTTTCATTCAATATCACAATGTGCTTGACGGGTTTCGACGTTCCTTTCAGCCCCCCTTGGGCAATCAGGTAAAAGCTGTTGACACCGTTCTGCAACACTGTGCCACTGCTGACATTTGTGATCGGCCTTCCACGAAAGTCTGTCACACTTTCCCGTGGAACCATTTTGAACCCTTGCTGCTGGCTTTGACAGATGACAAATGCTAAATGAAATATACCAGCTCATTAGGAACTATAGTTTAGGATGAATCAGAAATGTCTAAAATGCAGATATACTCACTAATTGGAATGGATTGACGAACAATTTCTTCAGCAGCCCGTCGTATGCTCTGAATCTCGATATCTGCTTGCCCGAAATTCCCATCACTAATTCCATCACGAAAGAAAAGAATTCTGCAAGGTTGAAGTTGTACGAAGAACTCAACCATTAATATCTCAAACATGGCACAAAAAAAAGCTGATGCACGTAAAACTGACCTCTCAGGGAAGCATTTATTATCAATAACATAATGGTCTATTGATCCAGAGATAATATCTTTGATCACCAAGTCCGAAAGGCAGTCGGACTTCTTTTGGATGTAACAGCTATTAGAGATACGCATGCACCCGCTGTCGAGGTAAACAGACGATGCCACTACAGACTTGAACATCCCTAAAACGCAATGAACGAAGAGGAGGTAATTTTTTTAGAAGAATAAAAAGTCGGCAGCAAATTATAACTACACTGCGCTGTTTACCGTGCACGATTCCAACGCCAACTACAAGAGTAGGCTGTTCACCAACTTTTATTCGAGCATTCAAGAATTCGTCTAGTTAGAAACATAGATAGTATAAAGCAAGACACACAAAAATTTCACTTACCCCAGGGAAGCGTATTACCATTACCATCGTCGCATGAGCTGTTCCATGATATGGCTTTATCATAGACAGTGCTCAACTTAGCGTTGACCTTTGTTGCAATGTTTGAAGCGCTGTAGGCGAAAAGAAAAAAACAGATTGTTAATGATCGTCCAAATATGCCAGAATACTACAATATGATCTGCTTACTATTGGTCCTTGTTTTTCTGTTTCTCATATTGCTTTATCACAGCGCATTGAGATGGTACTCCCAAGCTATGTGAAACACAAGAACAGAAGCAAGTTAGACGCGGCAGTCAAGGCAGGCTGTCTCACAACTGCATTTGGATTGCTTACAAGTTTGACATGACTTTGATCCGATCATACAGCGCCTTCCCATCATCTGGTAAGTAGACAAACACCATTGATGGGAAATCGACCTCAAAATTTTCAGCATAGTGATAGAATTCCTTGCTTTGAATATCGCGGTCGTTGAATAAATATCCCTTATCAGAAAGGTAGCAGTGCCCGTCAAAGTTTACATCAAGCCAGTTACCATCTTTTATTGCT
The DNA here is from genome assembly GCA_036939975.1 of Cyclostephanos tholiformis. NCBI lineage: Eukaryota > Bacillariophyta > Thalassiosirophyceae > Thalassiosirales > Thalassiosiraceae > Cyclostephanos > Cyclostephanos tholiformis. Next base: position 12,431 of record JALLPB010000300.1, on the reverse strand, counting down.
TGATGACGACCTGAGGGTATGCAGTGTTACAACGCAAATCAATACACACTTAGAAAAGAGATGACGAAACCCCCGGGGAGAAAAAAAAAGCGCACCATTATGGTATCGGAAATCAAGAGGATCAATCACTGCATTCGTTTCTCTAATGTTCACCATAAGGCGAACATTATGGTTGTCGCCATTGTGAGTTTTCACTCTATGAGAGAAGTACTCAGCTTGCGTACTACCATTTTCATAGTTGAGGATTAAGCCCAAACGCCCGCCTTCCTCGATGGGTGGCAGTACAAGGCACTCTCGCTCTTGCTGTTGGTCGCTTTGTTTAAGAGGGAGTTGTGAACGATCAAAGAAAATGAGGGCACGTCAGTGGTCTCGGATAAAATATAGAGGTACATAATTCATGCTTGTTCAATGATGTATCACCTGAAGCAATATGTATGGAAGAATACATTCCTCCTCCGGTACATATTACAAGTGTCGAAGAGGTGGATATCTTTTGCTTTTTGGATAGCCCGAGAGGCAGCTTCCAATGCCTATGTTTTTGAAATCGAACGAATAACAATTATGTGTGGGTGATCGCAAAGAAGAAAATGATCGATCAAAGGATGCCCATCTACTCACATCACCCACGGCATCACGACCGTGGTAATGCTCACAAACAAGATCCAACGAGCGATCATCACGACCGATGTCCATTGCGATGCTTGGGATTTCAATCCCATGGGACTGCGCTACTCTCATTGTCGTCTTGATAAAGTCGTAGCAGGATTCTTTTCTGTTAGTGAAATTGACCACTGCAAATGATGCAAGCTTTGCAGGCCTGCAACGAAGTGAGGTAGAAATTTGTTAACACGATATGGGATGGCGTGAATCGATAGTCAACAACAACGACAATTATCTTGCAGCATCTTACCTTGAAAACTGCACTCGCACCATGTTGAACGAGCCGTTGTTGATTTGAATAGGTGAGGAGTCCTTGAAGGTGATCCTTGGAGGCTTAAGCACTTTCGCTGTCTCTTCAACGGCGCTACGCTCGATCTGAACTCGCCACTTCATGAGGCGATCACGGAACGTGGCCCCCTCAGTTCCACTGAACTGAAGAAGTAATTCAAGCTTTTTCTCGACCTCATAAATGTAACTGTTTTGAAACGAGATAATAACGATTAGTTATGAGTGATGTATGTGGATATGTACTTGGCGATGGTATTTTGACTCACTTTCTTCCAGCTATGGCATCATGATACTTTAAAGTATTGGTCACAATCTCTAAGAGTTTACCGAAGGAAGAATAAATATTTACCTGGATGAGAGAATTTTGTTCAAATTTGCAGCAGGAGAGGCCTCCAAACACTTACCTTCGCCATTATCTTTCGATTTGGCGAACGCTTGATAAGCAAATTCAATCGGATACCATCCGCCCCCATGCTTTGAAATATCGTCGACATAGATGATGGGCATGTTTGGATACTTCAGTTTGATCCCATACCGATTCTCGAAATAGGAAGCGACAGTAACTTCTTCTCCATCGACAAGAAACGAGTACAGAGTAGAATCATTTGCCGATAAGATGACCCTTTTCCCCTTTCCCTTAACATCATCGTCTCTCCTCGACTTCCGGAACGGCTTGTTCTTATGAAGGATTGCTCCATCTGCGGCAAGTCGATGAATCGGGAAAGCAAGTTAGTGTCATCCAAGTTCAGAAAGAGCAAGATAAAATGCTGCTTACCTTTTCCGGGTTTAACATTTTTATTGCTCGTAAAGCTTATATTGATGTTACCCAGCTTTACAATCGCCTCCTCGATGACATTCTTTTGGTGCTCAGGAACAGGTCTATGCACATCGACTCTAATCCCCGCGATTGTCCCGGCGTGAGAGTCAATATTGAGTAACGGCACTCTACTGGCGCCGTCCCTATGACGTTGTGTGTCTTGGTAGATTTGCCAGTATTCCTTGTTCGCATATTTGACGACATTTTCAATCTGCACGAACATCCCTCGATGTGTCATGACGTTCATTTCCACGCCCGAAAGCAACTTCTTGGTTTTATCACGTGTCTCCTCGGCGGCCTTTCCATTAAGTAGCCTCGATTGTTCTTCAAGAGGAAAAAAGACGGCCGCGGAATTCGGCTCCAAAGAGATCATGCCTCTGGTGAGAATGAGGTTTGACTTTGAGGTGTAGCAAGAAAAAAAACAAAATAAGATCGAGAAATAAAACAGATGGAATTAAATTTGGTACTGGCAATATGTCGAAGCTTGCCTTTAAAATGACATTGAACATGGTAGAAATCTCTTCAGACGAGACCTCTCCCCTTAGCTGCCTCATCACCTCATCATAGGGAATAGGATTCGTCGCATGAAAAATAACACTATACCAGCGATCTTTGACCCTAGATTTAGTAAAGTAAGCGAAAATGGATTCCCTTTATGAGAAGAAGGAATACATAACAGAAGCCAGAAGAAGCACACAAAAAATACTTACCTTGCAGCGTCGAGGTCGTCGTCTTCGCAGTCACGCTTCACCTTCACCTGGTACTCTTTGCCCTCCTCCGGGCCATTATTAGCCGAGGTAGAATACGCCTTCTGGTTGCCGTCGTAGGCAAGCTCGAGTCTGTTCTCGTGCACCAACTTCTTCATGATTTTCCAGGGGACCGCGGACTTGATAACTTTCTCCATGTCTTTCTTGGCGATCTCCTTGGACTCGAAAACCCTTGGCTTCTCTTCACCGGTGGCCTCGTCCTTGACCTGTTTCCACCACCCATTCTTGATGATCACTTTGTACTGCATGTAATCAGATTCATCGAGAGATGAACATTTTGACAGCTTCCATCGGTTGGTGATGACATGCTCTTCCGTTTTTTGCGGCACGTTGTTGGCCGGGTATCTCCCTCCCCCCCCACCGCGACCACCACCCCCACCGTAGCCACCACGGCCACCACCACCGCCGTAGCCACCGCGGCCACCGCCTTCATAAGGGCGCTTGTTATACATTTTATAATGTGGTGTCCTAGGGTAGTATGAGGCAAGAAGAACTGTTGAATGTCAGACAGGTCACGGGAGAGGCGTCCGCCGCTTCCAAGTCGCTGCCGTCGAATATCTTCGAGGGAGAAGGGATTTGTCGGCACAACCCCAACGAGCGAATTCATCGGCGTCCGCCATAACCATACAACAAAACGGTGCCATGTATTTTCCCTCACCTTCCTTTATTATTATTTTCGAGTGAATTGTGCGTGCTCCTCTTTCTCTCTCCGCGTCTCACACTTCAAGGTTTCCCCTGAAAAGACTGTAAAAAAAACACGATATCTTGGCCCGCCAAAAATCACTTCAGAACCAATGATTTTTGACATCCTTCGTAGGAACCATTTTGTCCACGAAGAGCCCAGTCGTCATGGTGTCAAAAGGTTGACTTAAGAAAAATAATATTATTTAAGTACATAGGTGTTATCGTAGTGGTCAACTGTACTGTCAAGTCTACAATATCTCGCATACGTACGAAACATTTTTTATGGTAAAAAGTGATGGCTTCGAATTCGGGGTTAGGTCGGGGTTCCCATTCACCACCCTTGTGTGAACAATCACATCCATCATAATACAACAATCTCAACACCATGAAATCCGCTCTCCTCGTCTCTGGTTGTTTTCTTCTGTTCCAACCGATGCATGGCTTGGTGCTGGTCCCGCGTCAAGCCATGTCCATCAATCGTTCAAAACAAGCAGTATCATATGCAGCACGACGTCATCGTCTCCCACGCGATCGTCGAGGAGTCGGCCCCGCCGCGTTCGCATCCCCCTCGCGCCAGTTCTTTACGCCCAAGGAGGTCGCGAACGACGACAAGCCGTTCATACGGCCTGCCTTGCACAACTCGAATGTCTTTCGTTTGGTCGCTATTCTGTACGCACTCCTCTTCGCGATCTACCAAGGCTCCGCCGCCGCGCCCGGTGCATCGACTAATGCCTTCCTCAACAGCATGGGGAGGTACCTCGTGCTCCCCCCCAGCGCGGCCGCCACGGTTCATCTGCTCTCGTTCTCAATTTGGTTCGGAACCGTGGTCTACACCACGTTCGTGGCTGGCATCACCATGTTCAAAAATCTACCGAGGAGGGTCTTCGGCACGTTGCAGAGTAAATTATTCCCGTTGTACTTTCGACTTTGCTCCGTCATGATCGGCGTTCAGGTGAGAGCTTTCCGTCGCGATGCAGTTTGTGAAAGAGAAATTATTTTTGCCTGCCTTCGTATTCCCTAAAAAAAGTACACAATGTAACGAAATGGCGATCTCCCCTTTATCTTATTCTACGAGACAGGTCCTCACCCTCACTGCCATGCCGGACGTTCTCAGCAAAACGTCCGAGGTTTCATTGGCGATAGCATTCGTAACCACACTTTTCAATCTGCTCTATCTAGAGCCAAAATCTACGTCCGTCATGTTTGACCGATATCAGCTGGAGGATGATGGGAAGAGGGATGGCGAGGAGTACAAGGCGAAGGCCAAATCTTTCGGTAAGCTGCATGGTATGAGCAGCTTGGCGAATCTCGCAGCCCTTTGCGGGGGAGTAGTCCATGGAGTTCGTTTGGCCTCTCGGTTGGTGGTTTGATTGTGTGGTGGCTTCTTATGAAGCTTCGACTCACTTCGGCTGGACGTTTTTCATCGATTGCCTGCGGAAACAATCTCGAATCCAGAGTGTCTCGTCATTGCGAATGGACCAGTCATCATTCTGTAAATGCGAACATGGTGGCTAACTCGGAAATAAAGCCACGACCGTATTATAAATTTTAGCATTTGCACCTACCCTATTGATACTATTACAAGTAATCATTCGTAATCTACCGTCGGGTGGCAATGTTGGTGGAGGATGACACTTTCCCTTCTTTTTGAGTATACACCGTAGACAGTTTTTCTATACATCAACCCCTTCTAAACCTTGGGCCACCGCTTCCTCCTCCTCTCAATCAATCTTTCATGAAGATATATGTCGATATGATTGCAACAACGATAAGAACAAGTACGGCAGTTATTGCAATTTCGGCGAGACACCGACCTACACATTCATTGGCAGTCTCTTGCTCAACCACCATCTCCATACGAAGTTGTACGGCCACCGATCTCGATTCGGCATCGTCGATGGCGCCGACGGCGGCGATATTCTGGATCGGCGGACTATTCCCGGCGTTAATGCACTCCGGACACTTCCTACGAATTACCCTCCAGTGCTTACCGTCATCGCGGGGTTTCACGAGACGCACGTTGGGATGGCGCCGGCAATACCCGTCGTCGTTGCAGAGGTCGAAGACGTCTCGACGGTGCATAGTCCTTGCGACATTTTGCATCTTCCGATGTTGCCCCATAGCAGCGGTGGTACGGCCCTGGGATTTTATTAAGGGGCCAAGCATATAGAATGGTCATGGTGACTTATTGCGATCGCAAGATTAAGTTGACCACATCCTTTTTTGAGGGTTTTGAAGCACACATCATCATGACGCCCCAACCTCAATATAAAAAGCCATATCAAAAACCCTAAAATAGGTTGGGAATAATTACTGGGAATTGGTATCGTATATGGCAAATAGGAAAAGGGAAAATACCTAGGTAGTCAAAAAACAGTCACCTGGCGATTTGGTAATTTAATATATCCTGCCAACGATTTTTACTTTCCAATGGAGTTGAGGGAATACAAGCCAATGACACCACTCTCATCTCGCAAATTCAACAGGGGGGTGACACATATTCAAAGGTTGAAATATTTGATTAAGTGATTTGGTATTTTGTGACACGAAATAGTTAAGTCTATTTCGTAAACATCAAAAAGTCAAGACTAATATTTAGACTTGACTTTTTGATGTTTAAGAAATAGACTTACCTCTCACATAGGAATCCATAACAATTCTACTCAGTCCCGAAATAGACTTGACTTTTTGATGTTTAAGAAATAGACTTGACTTTTTGCAGTCTATTTCTTAAACATCAAAAAGTCAAGTCTAATCTTCAACCTATTAGCAGTTAACACTTATCGAAAAGGTTTCAAATCCCTTCATACATAGGTCGATTTCCATCAATGAGAAACAAGTCTTGTGAAAAGCATAAGCCGTGTCATATTCCCTCAACTCCAGTATCGTACCCCTCGCAACTTCGAGGGTTAATTACGAAAATCGTACTATGGTACCATATCTATTTGCTAGAGCCTAACTAACTCGGAATCTTCCATCTTTAAAATAGTCCGACTCCTTTTTTTGAAATGGTACGTCACCAACGGCCGAAAACAATCACAACCGTCGAAGATGGCCGAATCGCTACCGTACGGCATCGTCCCCCATGGCTTCTTTTGGCCCTTGGCCAAAAATTATCCCACCAAAAATCCTATCGAACCGAAATACTCGCCACGATTGCGCGCGCCATCGTGACGCGCGCCTTGCCCTCGCGCGACAGTTAACCCCTTCTTTGGCGTCCCAACATAGACAGGCCATGTTTTTTGCCGACAAATCATCATCTGCATGGAATCTATGATGATTTGAAGGCTGTGATACTCAACAATTAACCACCTTTCGCTAGCCAGTGCAGTGCAAGGGTTAGACTATTTGGTGAGGTGGTGGGGCTCAGTGGGATGGAGAGTACCAGCCAAAAGGAGAACCCAAACAATCGATTTAATCATCAGAGTTGGGGGGGGGGGGTTGTATGCAACAATAAACATATTCCCATTGCTCTTTCTCAATATTCAAATATTGGCTCGTTCAAATATTTTTGAATGGGTGACTGTTGGTTGTAGGTATCATCCTCTCCCAAAATAATTACACAACAACCACAGCAAAAGGATCATAATTTTCATTCTCCGTCGGAACATCATCATCATCACACTTCATCACCACCATGCCAGTTGTATCACCACCACAATCCAATACCTCCCGTGGTCACGCCCATCTGCTCAGCCAATACTATGGGATCAATGGTGACTCTCCTGACGGAAAGGATAGCCCCACAACCATTCTCTCCCGAAAGTTTGATGCGACACATCAATTATTGGAAGTGTCAGCGAGGTTGGATGACGGAAAAGATTGATTGAATGATGCTATTGCTACCATCACTGACAAGAACGCAACAACAAAAATGTCCAACATTGCTATTAATGTCATCAGGAAATCAGTGCTGCCTTTAATGGACATCGCATCGACAATGTCAAGGAAGTCTGCCAATTTGGTTGGACCCATTGCTGGTGTTAACTATGCTCACAGGAGGGAGGAGGTCAGCAGGAAGAAACACATCAAATTGTCAAGCAGGGAAGAAAAGCGGTGTATCAACAAAAATCATCGAGAGCACAGGTCTTTCCATGGTAAATGTCTTTGTTACTGGACATGCACCTTCAGACAAACGGGTACAGCTGAAGAGAAAGGTGACATCGTCCGATGATCTCTAACCTCCTCCTTCCGTTCCTGCCAATGGTGTCGAATACGGAGTGGGAGAATTTCTTGGTATCATCAAAACATATAAGAAGGGATCCAAATTACGTGGCCACATGATAACAAAAATGCTATCATCAGAATACAGTTATTTGAAGCGGTCAAAGTCTACTGTGTACACTATTATCTCCGAGCATGAGAATGGACGTTTCTTTGATTTTGCCGAGTCATGGCGTGATATGGGTCGGCCCAAAATAATGAGCAACGATGAGGTTGATCTTTTCACTGAGTCGGTTTGCAATAATCCTGGTGAAAAGAACATGCGAGAATATGTCAACGACATGCTAATTGAATCCGCGACGAAAAAGGGACGTCTGTGTGCTTCCGACATGAAGTTCAATCCTACAACAGTCAACAACTACATGGCATTATTTGCAAATAGAGGAGGGATTAGTTTGACCGAGAAAAGTATTGCAAAAACTAATGCACGATGGACTGCGGAACATTCTTCAATCGGAACCATGGCTCTAGTCATCGTTGTTGCAACTACTCATTTTTATGTTGTTGCTACTGAGGATACTGAATGGCGACAATTTCTAAGTACATTACCGGAGGATAGTAAACATCTCTACAATATGGTATCTGACTTTCATGGTGGAAAGCCAGTTCGTGTCAGGAGCCCACATCTGATTACCAACCAGGATGATGAGACCGAATTTATTTGCAAGGGAAAACAAGTGGATAAGTCATCGAGAATTGGATTGGTGGCAACAACAGCACTAAAGACTCAGAGTACCCTATCAGTTTATCACCAGGATGATTCGAATAACATGAATGGTTCGCGGGTGAAGCGCCATCTTCTGACTAACGCTTGTGGCGATGTTGCACCGGCATGCTATTGCTTTTCCGGTCTGACCGAGTGGGAAATGCCTGAGGATGAATTCATTATTTGGGAGGTCGAAGGTCTATGCATTGGTGGGTACGGTGCTTATCGCTCGACAGGTATTGGATATGTTCTCTTCGTGAGAGGAACACCTGGAGCAGAAAAGAAAAGATTCCGATGGATAAGAGACAATGTGTTGATTCCCTTTATTAACTGGGGTAGAAAGGAATACGATGGCATTGATGTGGAAAGTGGAGCACCGATGGGTGACGAACATACGGCAGTAAGCTGGTGTGATGGAGACAATTCGCAAATTGATACAATTGTGAGTGAAGAGGGTATTCAAGTTTATGCTGCAAACAACATCATAGCAAACAAGCATAATGCAAGTGGTACAGGAAAGGAGCAGGCATGTGATTTGGGAAAGGTATTCCCAATCTCCAAGAAATTGAACAAGTCAACAACAGTCGAGCACATGTCTTCTTCGAACCACCATCTGAAAAGACAGCTTGAGTTGCAGTTTTCAAAGTTTAACTCGAAGATCCGTATCAAGAAGCATTCTGCCATCATTGACTACCTTGCAAAGCAACCAACTATCTTGTCACGTTCATGCGTCCGTGAGAACGTATTATCTGGTTACGTAGCAAGTGGATTCGTTGACTCAATACATTTCCAAATGCCTGTGTTGTTCAAAATATTGTCAACATGCAAGAAGGTTTGTAACCTGAACGAATACAACAAGTATCTCTCCAGCTTTCCAAGTTTGATGGGGCTATCATACAACAATGGCAATCAATATCTTTCGGATGCTGATTTCATTAGTCATTGATTCGATGCCGACATTGATGCATATGGTAACATGAAGATTAGAGATGCAACGATAAGCCAGGAAAACCAACAAAGAGCAAAATGTCTGACAAGCATTGCAGAGGTATCTAAACGAGCAAAGCGGTTAGAAGATATTGATTATGAAACAAGGAGGAAAGAACAACTTATCCAATCAAAAACTAACCAGAAAGTCCGTGAGGATCGAGCATTAATTTCAAAGTTGTGTGCCATGATGGAATTGGAAGTGTCAGAGGACAATGTTGCAAAATGTGAGCTGAAGCATTTTGACAAACTGAAAGCAGCTGAATTGAAAGCTTTCATAGTTGCTCGTCATCCAAAATACACAAAGCTTGCTGACGTTGCTCACCTTAAGAATCCGAGAGGAGGGAAATCAATGGAAGAAGCGGCCAATGGTGGAGAGAATTGTGTGTCAGTAGCATTTGGCGTACGCAACGAGAAGAGTCGATTGGTTGAGATGAATGAGAGACATGATGATACCAGTACTTCTGCCATTGCCGTACCTCTCACGAGCCGAATCAATCTCAGTGGATTCAACTGCGTTGAAACAAAGCCTTCAGATATTCTAAAGGATCGTGCAAAGGTAGAGCTACTGATTTCTACCAATGACCCTAATAGCAAGCTAAACACCTTGACCAAGAGTGAGTTGTTGACAGAGATTTTGAATAAGGCCGATCTCTTGTTTGTACTATTGAAGACCCGCTTCAACACTCATGTGAAATGCAAAGTGAAACCATGTCAGAAGGATAACAGGTGCTTACCTTGGGCGAAAAAAAATCTCGCTGTAGTTGCCTCTTGGATGATTGTCACATCTCATCTCAAGGATGATATTTCTTGTCTTGACGAATCAAAATGTCTCCTTTCTAATCCTTGTGGGAACAATTTCTTGGTATGCTCCAACGAAGAGCTAGATCAACTTGGTTGCTACCTGCATTACAATAACAATGAAGGTGTTTGGATTAGAAGCGGGAGTGCAACTGGCGAGGGTGGATTCGGAAAACGTCTGAAGACTCACCTAGAACAAGCATCGTCACATAGAAACGATGACGACTCTCGTTTCTATCACTCCTTTCCATCTAAAACAAGTGCACGTGGTAATTCTTGTGCAAAGGAGGGTTACTTCGAATATCTCACTGCTTACATTGGGGTGGTTTTTTCTGTTGAACATCGACCTGGATGTTTTATGAAGTCAGGCGGGCTGTTGATGTATACGAAAGAAGAAGAGAAGTGGATTAGTGGCTTGAACTTTCGAGGAAAGAGTGGCGAACAAAAATTCATGCAGATGAATGCTTACCTTTTTGAGCTGGGATACGAGCTTGCATTGGCTCGCAAAGATGATGTCTCGGACAGCCCTGGATTTGAAGGCTGTGGATTGATCTTCAACAAATTAAGGGTTGATTGTTAATTACATAAATTGATGTGTCACAGAATAAACGTGCTCAGCACTGGGCTTACACAGCGCTGAGCTCTAAGGGCTGGGCTCTCTCAGCTCTGGTGGGCTCTCAGCGCTGGGCTTACACAGCGCTGGGCTCTCTCAGCGCTGCGCTGGGCTTACACAGTGCTGGGCTCTCAGCGCTGGGCTCTCTCAGCGCTGGGCTCTCAGCGCTGGGCTCTCGGACAAAAAATTGCGCCTCAAACTCTCGGACGAGAAATCGCGCCTCAAAAAAATTAACATCGAACAAAAAATGAACGAGAGCTAGCGAGCAAGGGAACGCTGAGCTAGCACTCTCACATGTGGCGTCGTCAGACAATAAGTTCGGCAGCTGATGACGTCGTCAAGGCGCCAGTGGTGGTGGAGTATCAATCGTGAGTTATCTTGTTGACGAGTCGGCGAAGGAGGAGAAGGGGGGGGGAAACAAACTATTCCTACAGTACGTTTCCTACAGAGGAAAAGTCGGATAGTCCGAGTTTTTTTAGGCTCTAGCTAGATGATTCTGCAGTCATCTAATATAGGATCTAGATGATTTTGCAGTCATCTAAATCCGACTTTAGATGATTAACCCTAAGATTGATTCAATATTAGATGGTTAATTGGACCATCTGATATCAAATCTGAAATTAACCTTCAGTCAAAATCGATATTAGATGGTTGTTTATACAATCTAACATGAATTTAGATGGTCTACTTCTTCCACGCGGGAAGGGTCTGCAAACACAACCACAACTGCCTTTAACACGCCTGCTCAAGCAAAATATTAATCCATTTATGCCTCCGCTTAATTAACGCCCAACTTCTCCCCATGCCCCCATCACGCTCTGTAACCTCATTGGTTAAATTTACACTCCGATGCCGCTTCAGGTGCCATTGCTGAGGCCTCTTGCGTTGCCTCTCTGCAGGGGGATCCACACAACAAGAATTCTTTTCTGGTATACCTGTACGATGGACCTCGTACAATTTTTCCCCTTTACCTTAACTGATCACACACAACACCATACACTACACCCCCATCACCATTACAAACAAGCCGACACTACTTTGGCTTGTTATCCACTTACCCTCCGTGGCACCATCGATCCCTGCATCTGTCCGTTTCATGCAGCCATTGTATGCTTTCTGATGCCACTATGGCAACCCACAACAACACCAGCTTACCCAACCTCTCCCAGTGCTCCATCCAATCATCGCGCTCTACAGTCTTCCTAAAATACTAAATTTGCATTGCATGTTTTCTTCCGCCACAATGACCATGGCTTCCACCAGGCAAATACAGAACAACCTCTTGCCTGGTGGCATTGTTTGAGGACTTCACATGAAGCCACCAATATGCTTCAGCGGACAATGTGCTTCTTGCCGTATTCACCCGGTGGCATGGCCTTCAAAATTGCTGTCGAATTTGTTACATTTTAGAACATCAAAAGTAAGACAGTATGCTAGATATAAATTAATTGTTTGTTTTTTATCAAATTAATCAAATCGCTTTGACCATGCCCTTGCCTAACCCCTCTCTTGGGAGATAAACGACCAAAGCTGCTCATGCAAGGAGGACGTAATGTGCGGTTTGGTCCTCGAGAAGGACATGTTCTTATGCCTTTGGAAGGTCTTATTTTGGGTGGAGGAGGGTAGGGAGGAGATTGTAATGGTTGTTATTGGTTGATGGATGGAACGACTGCTGTGGTGTTGTGTTTTTTAAGTCACAGGGTGGCACATGACAAGCGCTATGATGGGGTGCTCACGTGGGTGACATGTGTGTTATGTGCCAATGAGACCAAGTGTAGCAGGGAGACTGGGGATGCTGCGATGAAACAATATTGTCAATCTTGCCAGAGGTGAAGTCGCGTTGTCTGATGGCAGAGAAGATTGCGGCAAGGGAGGAGGCAAAGC
>JALLPB010000299.1:0-18147 GCA_036939975.1 Cyclostephanos tholiformis | reverse complement strand
TCTTCTTGGGAGTAGATGGAGATCTTTGCCGGGAGGGGGATAATTGCGAAGAAGGGGCAGGAACAGCTTTCCGTCTGGGAAATGATGCTTGGTTTTGTTCGCCATTTGCCACGAGGAGTTCGGCCAAGGGATTCTTGCTAACCGATCTGCCCGCGTTCGCGGTCTGAGATGAGGGTCCCTCGGCAGTGTTCCTCTTAAAAGCATTACCTCTGCCTCGGGGAGTGACAAGCTGCCTCAGCGCATTTTTGCGCCTCCCAGCCTCTGCAGGTGGTGCGGGCGTGGGAAGAATGCTCATCGACGTTTCCTTCCTCGTCTGTAGCTTCCTTGCTGCAACATCAATTCGATTAACGATAACATCTGGTGGTTCTGTGATGCGAACATCGCCTACTTGCTGTGCTCCTTCTACAGCAATGTTATCTGTCGATGAAACTGTTTGGGGAGGAAGCGGTGCCTCAGTTGAGGGTTTCTTCAATGCGGGTTTACCAAATCCCTTTGGTTTCGACTGTTCTTGAATATAATCCTGCTCTCGTTCTCGGGTTTTTAATTGCTGCTTAGATATCGATGCGCCAAAAACCAAATTCTTTTTCAGTGCATCATCTGCCACCTGCTTCGTCAATTGAACCATTGATGCCTCGGCCAGCGAGGCGCTCATTTCCTTCCGGACGCGATCAAGTTAAGATCGCAATCGCTCGTTTATCTTTGTTTGTTCCGCTATCGCTAGACTTGCCTCGTCCTTTGTGGCCGCCAGCTCTTTTGCTCGCTCGAGGACATTTGTCGANGTCTCAGCGGGAGCAAAGCCAAATTCTTAATTTTCAGGAATCGGGTTGTCAATTGAGGTCAAACGTACTGTACTGTATGTAATAAGGCAGGTAGCTATGTACATAAGATATGTATCAATGTAGGTACCTGTAGGTACCATGTTGTACATACACTACATACATATTAGGTACTTAACTTTGGCACTACTAAAAACAGGTTACCATAGTGGATTATATCGTACATACACTCTCTCTATCGCACTATTAATAATAATCCATGATATTCCTCTCCTCCTACCTACTGTACATCATAATCATGGTCGCAGGGCGGGACAAGCAACGAAAACGACCATGAACTCCTCCTACTCCTCCACTTCCTCCTCCAGGCCTCTTCCACCTCCCCCGAAAATTTCGGGCCTTGCCACCCCCTCCAACGCCGCGTCGTCCTTCGTCTATGGCACCCCGTCGTCGTCGTCGTCGTCGTCGTCGTCATCGGCCTCGCGGGGGGGCGCCTCTGGGACGTCCATCCCACCCCCCCCATCCTCCACCGGGAAACAACGACAGTCGTCGTTAACCTCGGGATCGTCGTCGTCGTCCTACGAGGCATACGCGCCTCGCACGGCCGAGCAGCGCGCGCGACTGGCGAGGATCGCGGTCCTCACCGCAACCCCACCCCCCCCGCGCGCCGAGCGTACCACGCCATCGGGGGACGTTGTCCCCCCCGGCCTAGCCCCCCCGACCGCGACGATCCGATTCTCCCTGACCGACGCGATGTGCCCCCCGAAGAAGGCGCGCGGCAACCATCACGACGACGTCGACTTCGATCCGGCCGTGAGCATAGCCCTCGACAGTGCATCCGTCCGCGCCTCGGACCTGTCGTCCCTAGTCCGCAGGACCGCCTCCCTCCGACTCGCGCTGCGCGCGTCCATCAATATCGCCGACGACGTATCCCGTCGACACGCCGAGCTACTATTGCACTCGGGGGAATTATCGGCCGCCGCCGAACGGTTGCAGCACGAGGAGGCGCTGCTCAGTCGCAGGGCGGACGAGATCGGCATGCCACTGATGCACTACGACGCCGTGGACAGGCTGGGCGGGCTGTTGGGGGTGCACTTTAAGGATGGGGGGAAGGTCGTGGTGAGGGGTACGGCGAGGCTCCACGTAGACGACGCCGACGAGTACGCGAGGGTGCTCGGGCAGATCGACGACGCGGTGGAATTCTTCGCGGGGGGAACGACGGTCGGCGCCGGGAGAGGACGCGACTTCGAGGGCGGTAGCAGGAGGGACGGGGGACGAACGCTCGAATCGACGTCGTCCTCCGGTGCCGCCGAGTACTACCGACGGGCGTGCGCCATACAGGACACCGCGGTCGAACTCCTGCGGGTCGGCGTGGCCGATCGTATCACCCAAACGTCGCAACAGGTGCAGGACGCCCTGAACCTCCCCCGCATGCCCGTGGCATCGGACAAGCTCGAGGCGTCCCTCGTATACACCCGCTTTCACGGCATATCCAGTCGTAGCAACACGCTGATATCCATTGCGCGTCGTCGACTCGACGCTTTGGGATCGAGCAGCGTCGCATCGTCGTGTTATGAGGACCTGCTTACGCTATGTCGCAACGCGTACTGCGGCGCGAGGGAGACGCTCCTCACGTCGACCGTGCGTCATCACATGGACGCCCTGCGGGAGCGTCACGGCCTCGTCGGTATGACGAGGCTCGCGTCCGTCTTCCTTATCAGGCTTTGCACCGTCGAGACGGAGCTGTACCTTGACTTCTTCGGCGATCCAGAGAAGAGGCGTCATCCGCGCAGTAGGATTAGGGGGGCTCTGTCGTCGGACGTAATCGAGGAAGAGAAGGAGGAAGAAGGCAAAGATTTGGGGGTCGGGAGAGTCGGGGAGGAAAAAGAACGCGGGATGGAAGATGCTGAGAGGGGACCAAACTCACAACAATTCCGGCGATTGGGTTCGTCTTCGTCCCACCCGGGCGCGGCGGCCCTAGCCTCACAGGTCCTGTCCGAGGACTCGACGTACCGAGACGCTGAGTTTCAGAACATGCTCGGCTCACTTTGCTTGGCATTGCACCGCACCATACGCCGGGGCCTTGTCTCAGTCCTTGACCTTGACGTCTTATGTCAGGTTGTGAGCGTGCTACGCGAGGAACGGTCGGCCGCGAACTCCTCCCCCACGACCCTCGCCGCGGCCAAGGCGTTGTCGGGGGTCATCCAGGACGCGCAGGAACGGCTTATCTTCTGTGCGAATGACGCGCTGCACAAGGAGGTATCGAGGTTCAAGCCGTCCGCGTCCGACCTGAATTATCCGGGAAAGTTGCTCGGCGAGAAGCCCAAGGACGCGATCATCGTCGACAACGACGCTGAGAAGGCGATGGGAAATGCTGACGAGGCCAAGGCCAGTCCTCCTCCAGCGGACGATGCCGTCGCGGCCCAGCTGCGCGTGTATCAATCGTGGTTCCCCCCCATGCGGAGCGTCTTGCGAATTCTCTCCAAGATCTTCCGTGTAGTGGAACCGCGCGTATTTGAGGACATCGCCCTCCAGTCCGTCCAGTCATGCACCAAAAGTCTCAAAGATGGCAGCGCCCATATTCTGAGAAAGAGCGGTCAGATCCATGCGGATTTGTTCCTCGTAAAGCATTTGCTGGTGAGTTCGATGTGTGTTTCTTTCCACTCCCTGATCATTTTAGGCTTTTTGATGACATCTCAACTCATCCTACTTGAACAACCGATACTTCCACGATGTTAAGATTTTACGTGAGCAACTGTCCCCATTCGACATTCAGCTGCGATCCGTGGAAAGGCAACTCGATTTCAGCGAGGCCGGGAAGGCTGTCACCCGCTTCCTCGCCAATCGCAACCGGCGTCTTTTCTCGATGAGCACCGAAAACGCACTCATCACACTCTTACGGGAGGGCGTATCCGTCCAGGAATCGTCGGTGGATTCGAAGCGCGATCTGGAGGACTGCCTCAGATCGGCGTGCAACGATTTCATCGAGCACACCTCTTCGTCGCTACTGGGACCGATTGCCGTGTTCGTTGATCAGTGTAAAAATACCATCGGATCTACCACAGGCTCGATGGAAGGCTTGGCAAAGGCGCCATTCATGAACAGCACCCTCGTGAGAAGTGTGTTCTTACGGGCGCTGCAAAACCTTGATGAAGAACTCGACAATGTTTCAAGGCTGATGACTTTGTATCTCGAGAATACGGCAACACAGGTCATTCTTTTGAAGCCAGTCGTTCGGAAAATGACTAGAACATTGGAAGAGGTAAAACGTTTCATCAGGGAAGTGCCAGATGAAGAGAATGGTTGGGCTAGTGATGTGAGAGATGAGGTTATGAAATCTTTGGAGGACTTTGAATTTAGAGTAAAGATGGCATCATCCAAGAAATAAATTGATTTCCTACTTCATTAAGGTAAAGCTAAAGATGATGTGTCAAATATAACCTTCCGCTTATCCTAACCAATAGAGTGAATGCTTTCATATTCTGGGTTAGGGTTAGGGTTATACATCCTTGATAATAAGGCCAATAAATTCACCTTGGGTTGTGTGTCCACGAGGAACATTGTGCGTCAATACAGAAGAAGGAGTATTTTTAGGGATGTTGTACAGTCAAACATAGAGTTACATTTACAACCTTTTTTGTTAGGGGTTTGTGATTTGACAGAACACAAGACAACAAGATGAGATGCCACTGCACCAACTCAGCAGCTTAGCCCCATCTCCATGAAAACACCACCCACGGCCCAAAAATCATATTGCCACCACAGCTCCCCACCCGCCCATTGCAGGCACCAGGCAGCGCGGGTTTGTTCTTGCTGCTATTTTTCCCCTTTGGGGGGGTGCCCTAATGTGACCCATTGAAATAAAGAGGAAGGGATGGGGTCTTGCCCGTATGTGATGGCTATTTGTTTGTAAGATACAACAACCAACCAAGAAACAGCATCAGTGGGGGGGGGACACCATAGAAGTGGCACAATTATGGAGGAATGTATTGGGGGGACTCTTTATCATTGTTTGGGGGTGGCAAATCAAACACACAAAAATTATGTTGTGGCCTAAGATAGCCCCCAGATGATGATTACCACATAACAAGCAACCAAAAAATTGCGGGCACACTTGAGGGGGTACATGGGAAGAGCATGGGGGGTGTATTTCATTAAATATATGCAGGGGGGAGTTGGAGGGGGGTGTCCTAATCATTTCTTGGGGGACCACGAGGGTCTTGGAGGACATAGACTAGAGTAGGGCTTCCGCTGTGGAGAGGAGAAGCTGATGTCCGAAAGTTTGGATTTGAAAATTATGAGCTTATTTTAAAGTGAAAAGTGATCTCAACTGACGGGTGAAGAACATGTGTATTGCATAGGATTCTACATGATCTGGTATGTCCAAGAAGGCACACATTCAGAGATGGCAAGTTGCCGCCTTAGAACTGTACTTGAGTCTTCACACAGAGCGTGCATTGAATTGGATCCAGATTTGGATCCTGCATGTAGCCTTCAGCATGCTTGGCACAGATTCCCCTCAGATATCTTTCTGATTCAAGATATCCAACTGAGCTGAGGTGTTGACTTATTCCATGTAGGAATTGTCATATAGTATGTAGTTGTCTTCAATGCATACTTGGATCCAGCAGCTATCTTCTTCCTTGAATAAGATATAAAGGTCTGGGTGACTGCCTGTCATTTAATTACATCAGCAATTGGCTATTTAGCATATTGTGGAAATTAGCAAGGATGTTTTCTGTCATAATGTCATGGCCTATTACACTTGCCCCCTGAATAAAGCTATCAGACATGAAAATCAGGCATGAAAAACCTATTTATAAAGAAAATCTTTGTTGCTATGATTCTGGAGATCATTTGAATGTAAGGATAATAGTATTATCACTGCCAAGCATAAGGTTTGGAAGAGAGTAGGAGATGAAAAAATTCAAATTTTAGTATTCTTTATGTCTACTATGTTTCACTGCTAATCTATTTTGTCTGTTAAAGGTGTTACTCTATGGTATTGATCCATTCTGATTTGCTGCCACATTGAACCCTGATAGGTCCATTTGTATGAACTGTCATGATAGTCCATGGTTCCTTACTGAATTTGGGCTCTGCTTTGTGGAGGATGCCATCTTTGGCAATGAGTACTTTGTCTCCACTTTTATAACCATAATCTTTGCAACATTTGTTTTCATGCACGTTGTTACAATCATTAGGGATTGCCTGTAATCTCCAATTTTGTTCCAGTCCATGACAATTGGTATGTCAAAGAGCATATCTCATCCGAATATAGCCATGCCTGGTGAGGCTTTAAGTACTATGTGATATGTAGAGCGAATGCTCCAAGCCACGTTGTCAAGGAAGACATAGATGTTGTTGGAAGTGACTGAATTGGCCATATCGATTTCAGCCATGCAGAGCATCTCCAAGGACTTGATGCATTTGCTTATCGGTTCTTAACCATGGTTGGCGTATGTGTTATACCATATGATTCACATAATTGTTCAAAATACAATTTGAACTCACTTCTGTTGTCTTTTTGAGTGTTTGACATCTAGAATATCTACACAACCAGGTTTTGTTTACTAATTTTGCTATTCTGTCTGAGATCTTATCAAAGATGTCCAGCTGTTAGCAGCTCCTTGCCATTGACATTATATTTATAGTCTTTTGACAAAGGGCAGTTCCATGATTTTGAACCAGCTGGAAGTGGGATCTATCATGGTAAGAGTCATGAAGTCTATCTGTGAAATATCTCTGCCTTTAAAAGTGTATGGACCAATGAGATCAACACATAAACATTCCCAGGGGTTGTTTATAATGGATTTAGGTGGCAAATGGCTGTACTTAACATTCCGTCTCTTGTTCACTTGGCAGGTCTTGCAGGACCTCATTATTGACCAGATGGAGATACACATACCTTTCCAGTACATTGCAGCATTCATTGTCTTTTTGAGACAAGTGTGTCCAGGGTGCTGTAGATAGTGATGATACAACAGGACTGCACTCCATTGGAGTGGCTTAGGGATTATTAGTGACCGTCTTTGCAGACACACAAGGTGTTCTCAATGGTTTGACTTCCTTTCCCTTGTCAGTAACTACATTGTGCTAAAAAAAGGTGTTTGAGTGTTGCATCCACCTTTTGGGCATCAACAACTTCTGCTGTTGTGAGAGGGTATATGTCATCATCCTCATTGCAATTCACAACCACTGTGCACATTTGGATGCATTCAGTGTTTGGGGTGGCTTTACTTTCATTGTAGCATCACCAGTGATTTAAAAAAGTCTTCCATTGAATGGGATTCGTGCTTGGCTCGCTAGTAGATGTGCCCAGTGTTGCATGGGTTACTCATTGGTCAACTTTTGCAAAGGATTTTGCAAAGGATTGTATCCCAGTCACAATGTTGCATCAGTAATGGTGTTGTATATCCCTTCTTTGATATAGACTATTTTGGGGGCATATTCTTCCAGGAGTAACCTCCATTGATATAATCTATCAGAAGTCAAAACTATAGCATCTCTTGTGAGATTTTTATGATCTTTATAGACTTTGATTGGTTGCCCCCACAAAATGCCTTTGAATTCCTGTAGGGTTTCCACTATTGCAAGGAATTCAATCTTAGCCACACTGTATTTGGTTTGTCTTTCGGAAAGTTCCTACTGAAGAATGCAATAGGCCTGTTATCCTGAGTTATTACAGCTCCCAATTTGCATTGTGGATGCATCAGTTCATTTGGACATAAAGATGTCTGTGGACCCTCCAAATCCCATGGGCAGTTTGCTATATAGTATTTGCCCCAAGGGAAGATGATTGATGCTTCCACATCTAACCTGATTGTGTAGTAGCCCTGTTAAGGTCAAGGGCTGTTGCATAAGTGAAGCCTTCTAGCTCCTGTAGTGTCATACTGATTTGTGGGATCGGATAAGGTTTCCTTATTATGCGCTTGTTGCTTGTTGAGCTCCCTGAAATTGGAAGTAGTACAAACTGTCCCATCCTTTTTTGGTAAGGTTGGCAATGGCCACCATGAGAATCTTATTGAGCACCGATCTATCTCTTTCATGAGGATGGTTTTGTGTATCTGCAGGATGAGGTAAGGGTAAGGTCTTACATGGTGTGGGTTCATGCCTTCCTTAATGAGAAAGAACACAGGTGGTAGGTTTCAGTCACCTATGGTGCCATCAAACAGTGGCTCGAATTTGAGCAGCATTGAGAGCAGCTTCTCTCTGTCTGTAGCACTGAGGTGAGAGCAATGCTCCCTTACAATGGCTGGAATGTCTGATTTCTCATATTTAGCATCCAATATTTCAACCACATGCTTTGTGGTGTTGCGGGTGCTTACTGGCTCTTGAGAAAGGCATGTGTTTTGCCAAAGTGCTCTGGTAATGCTGGGTTTGAGCTGCAGATAGGCAATATTTCTCATAAGCAGGAGGATTTTGTCTATCTGTATGGTCTTCTCTTTGAAGTCCAATACTACCCCTGATTTATGCAAGGTGTCCTTGCCGATGATGAGGTCACACATTGGTGATTCTACCCCGGAGTTGTACTCAACAATGTCTAGCTTAAGTCAGAACTTTTTGCTGACTGAGTAATCCACAAATTTTGCTGACTGAGTAATCCACAAAGGATTTTTCAATGTCACCCACCTTATCAGTTTTAAAGGTGCCATTTGAGGTGCCCCACAATTGAGGGACAGCCCTCCTCACAACAGATAATTTTTTAGAGGACCCCTTTTTTCAGGAAAAGGAGGTCCCCACTTGGCCCTGAGTCAAGTAGGACCATAATTGTCTTTTGTTTGACAGTTAGTCTCCTGCTGGCACTGCTCTTGGGCTTGGTAGCTCAGTTAGCCGCTTTTTAGCATGTTTTTGCCCTAAATTAGCGTGATTTAGTACTAATTTCATCAAATTTAGTGCTAATTTGTCAATTTTCTGCAAATAAGCATTCTGTGAATTGTGTTTGTTTTTGCAAAAAGTCACCATAACCATTACTACTGCACTGACTTTACCTGTTTTTGAACTTTCATTTGACTTTTGGTCAACCCTGGAACCTTCTGGAACACTTTGGGCTGTAGTGGTAACTTTAACCAGATGGGGGGCTGTTGTAGACAAGAAATTAGTACCCATAGGCTTATTTAATTTAAGACATTTGTCTCTAACTAACCCCTTCTTACCATACCCAGATTTCTATACACTGTCAGAATCGCTACTGGAGTTGTAAGCATGCTTCTTGTACACTTTAGACTTACCAACCCTTTTCTAGCCCTTCTGGATGGCCTTGAGCATTGCTGTCATGTAGACTATGCTCTTATTGCCCCCAAACTTCTTGTAAGGCCTCTTTCTGTCTGAGGGCTTACCTGCAATGACAGTCGCTTGTGTTGTGCATCTGGTGGGGGCCACCGTAAGGCTGCAATTTTTTTAGCAGGTGCACAGATACGCAAATACACGGTTTTTTAGATGGTGTCTTTTGTATTTTCGCTCTTGTTTATGTGTTTTTTTGCATATGCACAGACAGTGAATGCACGGATGCGCAGATAGTGTACTGATGTTTTTTTGGTTGGCAATGAACAATTAAAATAGAACACAACCATGGTGGAGCCGTTTGCCGGGTCCAGCGGCACAGATTTTGCGATTTAGACAAAACCCTCCCGGTAGCACTTCCACGATGGGGTGATCTATGGATGGGTCGAAGGATTTCATTTCATTTTGTAAATTGGCCGAGAAAAAAAATAATTTAACAATTTGAACAATTTTACCTAAGTTTCCCCCCCACCGCCCAACTCGATTGCCCCCAAAACGATCGAATCGCACTCCCCCTGCACCCCCCGTCATTCACTCGTCACATCCCATCTCTAGTCCATCGAGGTCACTCTTTTTTGGTTGATTGTTGTGTTTTTAATGTTGTTTTGCAGCCGTTTCAGGTCGCGACGTATTTTAATTTTCAATTTTTCTATGCCTCATTTGCTGCCACCAAACGGTTGCAAAACGCTTCCCTCCATACGTTCCTCCGCAATCGGGAGCCTCCTCCAATGTCCCTCCCATGGCCGACACCCAATTTTGGTTGGTTGTTGTGTCCCCCCAATTAATGGTGGCCACCTACGGCCATGGCCCCATCCCATTTTCTTCATTTTTTGTCGATTTAATTCGATGACCTAGCCGGCGACATGGCGTCCCCCCTGCACGTTACGCCACAGCCACACGTTCTTACCGACTCCCCCTCCATCGTCATCACCTACTTTCAACTTTCAATTGATTGTTGTGTGTAAACTTGTTAAATGGCGGCTGCTTTAAGGCCCTGGCATCCTCCCTCTTCACTCTATGTTTCGACCCCTCTCATTTCGCCCCTCCAAAGAGCAAACCGACGACAGCAAACGCAAGTCCGATGGCTCACAGCTTGCACATGGCGTTGGGGAGCGGCGGCACCATGATTTGATGGCGCTGCTGATCTACCCATGGAGAGAGAGCAAGAAGCTGATGAGAGGCGGCAGCTCGAGTTGGTTGTTGTGTGGGCTAACATTATTATTTTGCAATTTTACATTTTACTATTCCTTTCCATAGAATCTATGGATACATACATGATGTACGATCCCAAAATTAATGGTACACACCGGACGGACATCTGTCACTTTAATCTTTTATATATATGAATAAGTATCATCCAGTTTGCGTCGCCCTCACCATATCTCACCACAAGAGAGCTCTGCAGGGGCACTGTTAAAATACAGTAACTATTTCCCCCTAGGGCCCATGAAGGTTCCATATATCCAATAAGAATTTGGAAAGTATTTTGTGGCAGTCTAATACCTTGCAATGTCACATTGCCACACTTACCCCAAAACACCAAAATTTGGGCTAAATCCTGGGGCTCATATGTGTGAAGTTGAAAGAACTCTTCAAAGGGGGGGGAGTGTGCATTCAATATCTTTAATACTTCATTGTAACACATCCACTTCTGCTGGTATTTATTAGTACATTTGCAGCTGTTAGAATAGCAGCTTTAAAATATTAGATGCATTTTTTTCATGATGGAAACCCATGATCTTACTAGCTTAATGGCAATACAATAATCCATCTAAGGCACCAAACAGGGACCCAAGGCAAAAACAGTACAAGACACTGAGCAACAACATGAGGGGAAAATCTGTGTGAGATGTGAAGCAGCCGCCGAGCGAAAATCTTTCTGAGGGACTCAGCAGACCTCAAGTGAGTTGGGTAATCTGGTAAATGGTGGACGAGGATCTCTTTGTGTTTTAACCATGATGGTAGCATGATGAAATATACGTCAAGTAGAGTAGAAAAATACATTTGTGCGATGGTAGTAGTGTATGTTAATCTTAGTCTCTACTTTCTTAGGAGTACACTCATTACTTGAAGTATCGTGGGAATGAGATTGATTTTTGTGACATTTCGACCGCATGAGGAACTTCGGAGTCTGTCAACTAACCATGACCATCACTTCTGGAGCAAACGCGATAAATGTGACGCAAACTTCTCAGGAAAGAGGGATGTCCGGCGATTACTATTGGCAAAGGCTTTTTGCTGTGATAATGTAGGCTTAGTTTGACTTGGCACGACCTGGCTAAGGCTGGCATTGCGATATTTATGTAAGGATTTGAAGACCTTCGCCTTTGCATCATTCGCAATACGGGCTGAGAGAAGTGCACGCTGGAATGCCTCTTGAATCTTCATGCTCACTGCCACAGTATCCATTGATTCATTGTCAGTAGAAGCAAAATTTTCTGCAGCGATTTCTAGTGACAGTTGTTTGGAAGGGCTCTCAACTTCTTTAACAGCATCTTTCGCCATTGCTCGCAACTTTACTTGGGTATTTTGCTTTTTGTATCGTCCATGCAGAGGAGAGATCTGGCGGGGATTCTGGCTCTGGATAATTGCCGAAAGGCTAGAATATGATGGTGCTGTAGACTTGGATTTTACAGATTCTTCTTTTGAAGTCGCGACAATAGCAGTCATAGATGCCATAACTTCGTCTTTCATCGCATTCTGTTTCTCTACTTTCAACGTAGACGTAGCCTGCTCTGGGCTCGCGATTCCCCCAAGTATTGTAGTTGTCTTTTTATTGCCATATGAACCAAGTGTACCCTTCGAAGGAAGAAGATCCTTGAGAGATCGTTTCTTGACTGATTTATAAATGGAACCAGAATTTTCGTCGTTATCTCGTTTTTGCTCGGGGCTCGCCATCCCTCCAAGAAATGTCGTCGTCTGTTTGTTCCCATAGGAACCAATTGGTTTGCCAATTGATGGGATGAGATCTTTTAGTGACATCTTCTTCACAGCAACGGACTCATTTTCCGCTTTTGGCTCTGTGGTGGTTCTGTTAGGCCTCGTCCTTACGCGATCCGAAAGAGAGAGTCTTTCCTTTTCATCCAATGCCCTTGACGTTGCTTGGGATGATGGGGTTGAGACATACTTTCTCTTGGGAAAGGTCTCTATCACAGATGCACCCAGTGCTAGGCTCGTTAACGGGCTCTTTTTTAATGATACACCTAGAATAGTGCTCGCAGGCGAGTTCACCTGCGCAGCTGGAGCGCCTTGCCTAGGAACAGATGCTTGTGATGATGGCCATGATACCGCCTCCTCTCTTTTCGGAAAAGACGGAATACTTTGCGTGCTAGAAGTACCCTGTGATGATGGCGCACGAGGAGCCACTTTCGTGATAGGGGCCGAGCCATGCTTACGAGTGTCTCCCTGGGATGAAGGCGATAAAACAGTCTTCTTGGGAGTAGATGGAGATCTTTGCCGGGAGGGGGATAATTGCGAAGAAGGTGCTTCGACAGCATCAGTACGAGCTGCACTTATCTTCTTCGACAGCTGCGCGACCAATTCGGATTCCGCACGAAGATCTTTTTCCATCTTCGCTAGTTCATCTGACTTTTTCTTTATCAACCCGTCTCTTGATTTTGTTTCCTCGAGGATCTTAGCCTTCAAATTATCGACTTCATCAGATTTGGACTTGATCGTTCGGTCAGAATTCATTTGGATAGCAGACATTTTGTTTTTGAGCTCAAAGATCTTTGTCATCAAATCTTTTTCAACGGCATCACGGTCTTTTTGAACCTCGTCTTTTGCTTCAGACAAGCGTTTAAATTCGACCTGGATGGACGAGAGAAGTGTGTCGCGCTGCGTTAGGGCAGAATGGCTCTCCGCTCGGTCATCCGCCAGCTCTTTTTCTAGCTGAGCGATTCTCGCCCTGAGCTGGCGATCAATGTCAGTTCTCTCTTTTGTCGCCTGCATTTTCAATGCAACTTCTGAATTTACAGCATTTGTAAGTTCTTTGATACGAGCATCCAGGCGGTCCAGCTCCATGTTCTTCTCTTGCACAGACGCTGCGGCATTCTTCTGAGCAGTTGTAATGGCTTCCGAAAGCTGATCGATCTTTGTTTGCAGGGCCTTCTCCAGCTCGGATTTACCTTGCATTGCCACCTCCTTTAGCTTCTTCTCTTCTGCGATAGTTTCCTTCAAGTTTGCAACTACTTGATCCAAATTTCTTATCTCATTGGTGCGGGCATCGATAGCTTTTTGCGCGTTGGCTTGGAATATTGACATGTCTTTCTTCAACTGGGAAATTTCAGACGTGAGGGCACTCTTCTCCTTACTTGCAGAGTTTTCTAAGCTTCTCAACTGTAACGCTTGTTTATCAATTGTCCTTTGGGCATCCACACGTAGTTTCTCCATTGCACTTGTCGCCTCGTCGAGTTTCGTCTGAAGCAAAGATTCGGCGGTCATTTTACCTGTTATCACGTCTTGGCGCAATTTAATTTCCATGTCAACATTTGCCGTTAGGTTTGCCACCATATCTTTCAACGCATTGATTTCAGCACTCTTCGACGAGACAGCTTTCTGCGAAGTAACTTGGACCTTCTTGATCTCGCCCAGTAAACTCTGGTTCTCTATCTGCAATTCAGAGAGTGCGCTTTCTTTCGTCCGAAGGGCATCGTCACGCTCCTTGATCTGCACATCAGCCTTAGTAAGCAATTCACTCATCTCCTTCAGATCCAAAAGCAATTGTCTGCTCTTTTCTGCCTCGCCCACCGCAGCCGCATTAGACTTTTTGATCTGATGACTCATCTGTTCCAGCTGAAGACTCGTATCACGCGTCGTCTTCTCGGCATTCTGGACGGCCAGCATCAGGGATCGCTCCAAACCTGATTTGTTCTTCATCACTTCATCCCTCAATTTTCGTTCTTGCTTGATTTCTTGCGTAATATTCTTGATTTCGCTGTTGAGTGCAGTTATGGTCTTTTGCGCATCGCTCTTGACCGAGGAGATCTCCATTCTCAATTGGGAAATTTGAGCAGCAAGAGAACTTATCTCCTCGCTTTTTGACGCCTCCATAGTCCGAAACTGTTCCACTTGAAGTTCAATCTTCTCTTTTGCCGATGCGTTCGCTTTCTCCATTTGATCAAATATGGAGTCGTATTTGTTCTGCAACTCGGCAAGCATTCGTTCCTTCTTCTCAAGAATGGCGCCGCGTTGAGTGATTTCGACGTTGGCCTCGGCCAGCGAGGCGCTCATTTCCTTCCGGACGCGATCAAGTTCAGATCGCAATCGCTCGTTTATCTTAGTTTGTTCCGCTATCGCTAGATTTGCCTCGTCCTTTGTGGCCGCCAGCTCTTTTGCTCGCTCGAGGACATTTGTCGACGATTGCATAAGTGTTCCCTGCATTGACTCGATCTTGGCCTCATAGTCTATCAACTTCTGCTCGCTCATGCGGGCCTTGACGTTCGCTTCCTTCAATTGCATCGCCAGGCTACTTGCTTGGGTTTGAAGGAGTCGTATCTGCTTCGCAGAGGCATCGCGTTCTTGCGACGCCGACTTCTGTTGGGACGCCTCAGCATCCGCCAGCTTGGCCTTCATAGTCTTTAGCTCAGCTTCCAACTTCTTGACTGACGCCTCCTCCCCGGCATACTGTGTACGGACAGAATCTACGGCGGTTTGCGCTTCATCTAGCGCCTCCTCAGTAGACGTCAGAGCATCCCGCTGCGCTTTCAGCTCTTTCTCAAGTGATGCGGTCTTCTGCTCGGTACGGGCCAGTAGCGATTCCATGGCTGACCTCTCGTCTGACAGCTCCTTCATTAGGGATGCATTCAATGCCTCCAATGATCGAGCATCATTGGCCATGCTCTCCAACGCTTCCATTTCAAGCTTCATCGCCTCGACCTGCTTTACACTTGCGTCCTTCTCTTGCATGAGTCTTATGATGGTGCCTTCCTTCTCTTTCAGCTGCAGTTTGAGATCGGAGGACAATTTTGTCAGATTCTCCTGCATGGATACGATCTTGGCTTCGTAGTCTTTCAGCTTCTGCTTGCTCTCATTTGCATCATCGTTCGCCGCCTTCAACTGCACAGCTAGGTCGCTCGTTTGAGATTGAAGAGACTGAATCATCTTCGTCGAGGCCTCCTTCCCTTGTGACTCTGACTGGAGCCGGGACGCCTCTGCATCTGCCAGTTTGGCCACCGTAATCCGCAGCTCCTCTTCCAACTTCTTTGCAGACTCCGTCTTTTCAACATACTGCGTTCGGACGGCATCCAAGGCCTTACGCGATTCATCGAGCGCCATCTCGGCTGATGACACCCCGTCGCACTTTGTCTTCAGCTCCTCCTCGAGGAATGTGATCTTCTCTTCCGTCTCAGCAACACGGATTTCCATACCACATCTCTCGTCAGCGAACTCCCGCATAAGGGCGGCATTTGAAGCCTCCGATGATTGAGCATCTTGGACCTTGCCCTCTAATATTTTCAGCTCGAGCTTCAGCGCCTCGACCTGCTTGGTGCTAGCGTCCATCTCTCGAGTGAGACTAGAGATCAGTCCTTCCTTCTCCTCCAGCTGTCGCTTGAACGCGTTTTCCGTATCGACGAAGCTTGAGAGGCGTTCCTCGTACTCCGCACTATCCTGGGCAGATTTCATCCGTTCGTTCTCAAAGGATAGACGAAGGACTCTGTTTCGTAGGATGGATGGGAGTTACATCGGCAGCGACAGCCAGCTCGTCCATGAGTCACGAAGCGGATGTGACAGAGAAAGGAAAAGAAATAAAAAGTGCCGCATCGTCGCTAATCATCACTTACCGTATTTCTTCCATCAACTTCTCCGTCTCCTCCCTGCCCTCCATGGCACGCTGGACCTCCCTCTCCTTCTCGTCCATCTCCCCCTGAACGCTCTTCAGCACGCTTTTCAGATTGGCCACCTCCTCGTTCATCCTCGTACGGATGTTGTCCACCTCCGCGGCAGAAGTGGACGAGCTTTCCTCTATGGCCTTCTTTCCCTCTCTCCTCGTCTTGCGCAACGCCTCCCGAAGCGCCGATATCATCTTCGTATTATCCTCGATGCTCCTGTCGAACTCCGCGCGCATGGCGTCGATAATCCCATCGGCCTCCAATCGCAGACGCAGCTTCTCTTCCTCTAGGTTGGCATTAGCCTCGAGCGCACGCAACTCGTACGACTCCCGTTCAACCCGCATTTCCTCGGCGTGTTCCGCCTCGCGAGCCTTCGCGGCCGTTTCCATACGCGACATGACCTCGTCGTGCATGTTCCTCCACTTCTCGGCCTCGTCCTTGGCCTCCGCGAGGGATAGCTCCATAATGTCCAACCTCGTTTCCGCGTCGGCGATGCGTGATTTGTATGCCTCGATCTCCCCGTTGAGGAGGTCGATGCTCAACCTCGTGGATGCGCCATCTGCGCTGCCGCTGCTGGAGGATCCCTCCTCGGACCTCCTCTTGAGATCGCCGTAATTCTTGGCGAGGAACGCGTACTCGGCGCCGATGCGCTCCCTTTCCTCGACGCTGCGTTCCATCCTCGATTTAACGTCGATCAATTCCGATTCGAGTCCAGCGACCTGAGCCATCAATACCTCGACGTTGTCGTTCGCGGCATCGAGCGCCACGCGATAGGCATCGGCCATCGACGATAGGCTCACCCTCTCCGCGGATGCGGATGATACGATATCGGCGATCTCGGCCTCCCTCTCGAGGTAAGCCAGCTCCCTCTCCCAACGTGCCGCCTCCTCCTCGGCCAAACGTAACATCGATTCGGCCTCGTCCGCCTCGCGTCTCGCCTCCATGAGCAAGGTGGCGCCATCATTGTCGGCGTCTTCGTCGATGGAGGAGACGGGAGAGGGGGAGGAGGATGACGTCGCTGTAACATCGATGCTCTCGTACTCCCTCATGAGCCTCTCCCCCGGAGTTTCGGCGGCGAATGTTATGACCTCACCGCCGCCGTCGCCACCGCCGCCTCCATCATCCCCCCCCCCCACCATCGTCATCCTTGCGAGGTCGATTTCGGCCCTGCGGAGCGCCCCGCGTATCTCCACGTCGAGCCTCGCGTCGAAGTCCCCTACCGACGCGAAGTCGGCCGCGGCGGGCGTCCTCGTCCCCCCGGCGCTGCCTATATTCCTGGGAGTGCGGGAGGGTGGAGGTCTGACGGTTTTCTTCTCGACGGTATCCTCCTCCATCTCCGTCTCGTCGTCATAATCGTCGTCGTCGTCGTCGCCGATCTCCACCTCGTCGGGGCGGACGGCGGCGTGTAGCCTCCACGACGACCGATCGTCCTCGTCGTCGCGATGACCGATGACGGCATGACGAGGATTGCCGCGATCGACGACGACGACAGACGTCGACGTTGTCGTTGTCGTCGACTTCGTAATTTTAGCAGTCGGCCATCCCCCCAGTCGACTAATGCCGTCCCAACGGAACTGAAACGACTCGCAAGTCGAGTGGAGGAGAAGGAGGAGGAGGACGAGTACGAGGAGGGAGATTGGGGGGAGGGGGGAGGTCGTTCCTATTATGCCGGCCATGACTTTTTATCCTCGTTTTGGCCACACACACACACACACACACACACCCCTTCCGCCACACCCCAAACCGACCTCGGTCCTCCCTTCTTTCTCGCTAGATACTAAAGTTACTTCTCGGTGGTATCCGAACTGTTATTATTGCCTTGTGACTACTACTGTAGAAGATAATGCGTTCGGAGATGTGTTGAATTGATTTTTTTTTTGAATGATGTTTGCTGAACTTCCTCGGAAGATCCTCATTGAGTTGGTGTCAGCAGGTCAAAAAAGGGCACAAGGAAAAAAAAATAAAATGGATTTGCATCAACAACCCCCACCCCTGCGCTGCCCCCCACACGTGTTTTATTTTCCTTCGTTCTCGTCTGTCCATTGAGGTTGAGGGAAACCTGTTACACAATGTTACATGTAACTCTGTTACTACACAGATGTTACATGTAACTACGTTACAAAGATGTTACAGCTAGAGTGTTACAGGTAGTAAAAAATATGTTACGAAGAGTAAACTATGAAACTACCGTAAATGTTGGGGATTAAGAACCACCGGGGTTTAAGAACCAGACACTAAATCTATCATAATTAGCACCT
>JALLPB010000298.1:0-18167 GCA_036939975.1 Cyclostephanos tholiformis | reverse complement strand
GGCCTTTTACCTACCTCAAAGGTACAGTACTGAAAGGTCACTATAGTGACCCTACAGTCTGACCAACAAGGAGATATATGAGACTCTCGGTAGTAGTTTTTTTTCTGTGTATGTATTTGTTCTATTCCTAAGTTGGCCTCCACGAGAAGTTGCGGGAGAGAGGGCTCCTCATATTTCTCGGAGCCGCCTATGAGGATTTAGTACAAAAGAAAAAAATCTTTCGCGTAATGTGAAACGCATCAATTCAAATCGGGCGAGAGATTTCAAACAAAACACCCACCCCCAACGACGAGCGAAAGTGCCCGACCGACTACTACCTGCCTCATAAGAGATAATATATGATGTACCTTCGACATGGTCAGCCCACCGCGATAGCTGAGTAGAGACAGTCGTGGCACACAAGAAACGCTTCATAGCCAGGCATCTCTTGTTAGACGGGTCAAGACGAAGTATGGAAATCGACGCACTACTTCGTGTAGCCACTTTTGATGCCTTTTTGGCACGGCGAATGGGAGCGGACGCAGACGATGCAGACGATGGCGGCAAGGGTGTGAAAGATAGAGATCCGAGGAACATACAATTTTCAATGTCGTTTTCCAGCAACGAAACGGTTGCCCTTGGCGACGTTTGGCTGAGTGATGTACAAGTTCCGATGGATGTGTCCGACGAACAGCAAAATCAAGCGTTTCAACATGCTCAATTCACTGATGGTCACTTACGTGAAATTGTAGATGACTATGCTATCATCTCTCGCGAAGCGACTCTCATAGACGAAAGTAATAGCTGCGGCGGTCTGAGCTCACCAGGATCATTTATCATTGAAGGAAGGCACGGCCCAGTCATCGCGAACAAACCATATTCGTCAAAGAGGAAGAACAAAAAGAGATTCCAGCTCTTTGTTGCTTCGAAGCAAAACAATAGATCCAGTTCGCGAAGGTTGATCACCAAGCGCAACTTGGATGAGACATCGACCCCGGAAATTACATCGAAAACAGCATCCGTACGCCGTTCACCCACAAAGTTTGTGGAGACTCCAACATCTTTAGAACGATCCCCAACAGGTGTAGCAGAGTTTCTCTCGACATCTTTGACAACATGTGACACAGGCTATGACAAAGTTCCTGCCATTAGCGGGCGTACTGTGCAAAAAAAGGTGTATAATTTCATTCGAGTAGAAATGCCTTCCAATTTGAAGGGTATTATGCTACATACCAAAAGCAATCATAGTGGAAAGAAATCAAAATGTTTGAGTTGGTGGGATGATAACGCAAATAAGGACAAGCCTTTCACCTTAAAGACAGATGCATCATTTGACTCGGATGACGGCGACGATGACGACGACGACGATGATGCAAGTTATACTTATTTCGCCAAGAGTGGATGGTTTAGCGACCGATGGCAAGACTGTGAGGTAGATTTTCGATTGAAATTAGAGGACATTTTTGATAGAACCGTCAAGTCCATCGTTAAAGTTGAACGTGTGGCAAGTCTATTAACACTCGCCCCGTGTCCTTGCAACGGATCTTGATACTTGCTGCGTTAATGCTTTGAACATTGTGGAAATAATACAATATTAGTAAACAAATGCAATTTTATCATATTTCCTATTGCATCTGCCCTCATATTCAGGTAACCATACCTACTTCTATGAGTATACCGCCATCATCTTTCCGAATGTGTCGAGATCAATATTGTCGAATCGTGCACTATGTAACGAACAACATTAGAAAGGAGGAACTTACAAATACCTTTTTGATTCTGATTGGAATATCCGAGTTTCCCTTGGTTGAATCACTGGAGGGTAGCCGACAATGCAATACGCATACAAGTAAATTAAGTACAAAAGCAAGTATATTATTTGAGACAAATTTCTGCCGACACAAAACTTCAGCTTAACTCAAACTGTCAGGTGCGATGCGCCAGCCACTCAGAACAACATGTCCGCAATGATAGCACCGGCAATGATGCCGCCCGCCATGCCAAATATATCATTCCTTCCGCCAACCCCAAAGCCCTGTCTCGCCGGTCGGATGTGCCTCCTCTTGTCCCTCCCGATCGTGGCGTTGTGATTGGGCTCGATATAACTCGGCAAGCCGCCGCTGAGCGACGCCTGACAGCCCAGCGAAAAGATCCTGGACTCGGCCTCGAACATCTGACTCGACGTCAATTGCGGCCTCTGCTTAAATCCCTTCGACTTCAATTGTCGTCTCAGGGCCTCCAGGAAATCGTGATACGTCGACAACGCAGCGGTTTGTTCGTACGCGCTCGTGAATGCCTGCGTCATCGCCCCCCCCGCCATCTTGCCATATCCCCCCCCAACGTCGGCGCTCGTTTGCGAGTCCTCGCATCCTGAGAAGAGCACGACGTCGCCGGAAGAATGGGCCGGATTGATATCCTCCCTCCACCGTCGAGTTCGGAGATCGTAATCGAACGGTAGGTCCAATCCGGTACCGCTGTGACACATGTCCATCAACGCCGTGAGCCTCGATCCCTCCGGTAGGTCGTATACGAGACTACCCCAAAGAACGTCGTCAGTGATCTGGCCCTTGCTTTGGAAATCGACCGGAACTATCGTCTCGTTGTACCCGTCCGCCTCGTGTCCGCCCTTGTCCGGGACCTGCCCGCCATGTCCGGAGAAGTGGAAGAACAATACGTCGCCGCGACGAACGTCCTTCATGAACCATTTCAGCGCCTTCAATATGTTCTCCGTCGTGGGCTGGTATTCCATTCCACGACTTCGCTCGTCTGACAGCAAAAGCATGTGCGATCCATCGTCGGGGTAGCCGTTCCTCCTAAGCAAATTCATCATGCATTTGGCATCGTTGACGCACCCCCGAAGTCGCGCGCGCGTTCCCTCGTAATTGATCCCGACGAGCAGGGCCTTGTGCCGACCGTTGGGGGGGAGGTGGGAGGAATAAACGCCCCTGGGTATGCACGGTACGGACCTCACGCCCACGGGCGGCGGATCGTAGTGGGAGGGAGCGGTGACTCGATAATGACGCCACTCGGTGGAATATGGGGGGGGGGGGACGTTCGTCACGAGTGGCGCGTCGACGACGCCTGCCATCGTCGTGCCGAATGATGACGGATTCGTCATCGGTCCGTTCATAGGATTTTCGTAGGGATTGTACTCCGTCGCGGGCGGATACGACGACGGGGGCGGGACCGCCGCCGCCGCCGCCGCCGCCATCGTCGTCGCGGCGGCGATCCCGCCGCCCCCGACGCCGATCGTCGTCGGTCCGTTCATAGGATTTTCGTAGGGATTGTACTCCGTCGCGGGCGGATACGANGTCGTCGTCGTCGTCGTCGTCGCGGCGGCGATCGCGGTCCCCCCCCCTCCCCCTCCCACCACCCCGACTCCTCCGAATCCCACCCGAAAGTACGGCCTAGGGCCGCAGTCGTACGACCACTCCGATCTCGGCGGTACGGTCCTCAGTACCTCGCGATTTCCGTCCGGCGATCGCACGCGTATATGCTGTCCGGGTTGCATGCCGTCGGGAATGGGCACCCTCATCGTCGTCGTCGTCGTCGTCGTCGTCGCATGCGGATATGACACGAGTGGGACATGCGGCGTGTTCGCGCCATATCCCTCCCCGCCGTATCGTATTCGAAAGTAGGGCACCGTCCTTCCTCCTCCGTCGTATTGCCACTCCGACGTATGGGGAATGGCATGCACTACCTCGGTGCCGTCGGGGAGGCGGACGCGTATCCGCTCACCGGGACTCATGCCATTTGGCACGGGCACCCTCACGACCCCGACGATCGACGACGACGGTGGCGTGTGGTACGAGGGGGGGGGAGGGACGACCGCCGCCGTCGTCGTCGCGACGGGGGAAGGGACGAGTGCGCAGTCGGAGATGATGGTCGCGCGTTGGTACGGGGGATGGGGTGGATTCGCCGTCGTCGCCGGAGTGGGGCGGGACTGCTGCTGTTGTTGTTGCTGCTGCTGCTGCTGCGGTGGTTGCTGATTGATGCGATTGAGCGCCGCCGGGTACGACGACGACGCCATCTTGAAGAATCCCATTATCGGGCCTTAGGATGTGTTTTGATTGAGGGGGACTTACTTCTGATGTGTGCGTTGCTGTGTTGATGGTCCTCGGTGGAAGTGTGAGCAGGTTCGGAGTTCCCCAGAGGCCTGAAAAGACCCGACGGCCGAGGCAGGGAGGATGGAGGCGGCGTTGGGTCGGGATCGGGTGAAGTACCTCTACGATTGAAAATTCTGGGGGGAAGGGGGGTTGCCCCCTATTCTAGCCCTCAAAAACACACTGCGGGGAGAGGGGAAAAATGTTGTTGTTCCAACTCTCCCTCTTTGTGTATTATTTCAATCCCAACCAACTCCCCTCGGTCGTCACGGCCATGCATCACTCATCACTAGCAGCATTCGTGACAGCGATCACATCGCCGCTCTCAGCCGCTACATCTGCTGAGACGTCATTCGTTCATCCGGCAGCAGTTTATCCCTCGCGTTTTCGCGTGACTGATCGTAGAGGACAACATGACGTCACGCAGGAGCCAGCGACTTACACCGAAAATGTCGATGAGTCGAATACACTGAACACCTATCCCGAAATCCCAATCGACCTCGTGGATTGTTTTTCTCCCATGGAATGGAAACAGCGTTGCGCTCTAGCGGTGTCGTACAGGATCGCGTACCTTCACGATTGGCACGAGAATATATTCAACCACATCACCCTCAAAGTGCACGGCAGCGATCAGGAAACGGACGGTCCTCACTTCCTCCTGAATGACTTCGGTTTGGGATTCGACGAGATCACAGCGTGCAATTTACTGAAGGTTAACCTGGATGGCATGATCGTAAATCAACCAGCGCCCCTCCCGGCGAATAGGCGGACGATCAACCGAGGGAAAGGCCGAGTCTTCAAACCCGGCTTCGTCCTACATTCGGCGCTCCATGCAGCACGCGAGGATGTTCATGCCATATGGCATGGTCACGATCTCGATGCCACTGCCGTCTCACAAACGACGTTCGGGATCCTTCCACTGTCTCAGGAGGCAACCTACGCGCTCAGCAAGGGAATATCGTACCATCCCTTCGAGGGCTCTGCCAACGACATGTCGGAGCAGCCTCGACTGGTGCAAAACCTTGGTCCGACCAATCAAATATTGATGCTGGAAGATCACGGGCCAATCGTTGCATGTCCTACGATCGAAGAGGCATTCGCCGGGATGTATTTTCTGACGAGGGCATGCAAATTCCAGATCAAATCGCTCTCGGCCGTGGGCGGAGATTTGAGAAAAATTCATATGCCATCAGCTGAGACATTGGATGAAATGTTCAGGAGGATGGACAAATTCGACGATGCGCCGTCATCCGAAGAGAGCGATAATAAATTTGCACACGACACACCCGGATTGATGTTTGCGTACGCTCGAAGGAGTGCAGAGAATGAATTTGGATCATATTCAATATACACGTGAGAGAAGTGCCGTTGCGCTCCCCTAAGAGTACCGAAATCCTTAAAACTAATTAGCCTGCAGGACAGCTCGCCCTAGAATAGATGTATTTCTTCACCAGCGTAGTTACGGTCAGAGAATATCATGTAAGGCGAGCCTTTTCAATGAATATCCCTTGTAAGAAGCAGGGCGCAAGTTCTCAACAAACATCCGGGGAATGGCCATTCGATCTGATGCAGCGATCCATGCATCATAAATGATGGCGTGCTTTACATCAAGGTCCATCGATGATCTTGGCTCCAAGCCAGGAAATCGATTAATTTCTAGCAAAAATGGCTTCGCTGAAGAATCTAGAATGTAATCAAAACCCATAATTTTTGGAATGCTGCGTATCGGCGAGTATGCGTTGCGAATGAAAGAGCGACCACATGAGTGATCAAGTGAAACATCACGCTGGAATTGTGCATATTTCTCCATGACTACTTGAACTGATTCTTCAATGCCTTCCCACATCATTTGGTAGTCCATGCCATTTTTTTGGAAGGCTTGTCGCAACTGATGCAGGCTATGTTGCGGCGCAGATCTCCCATCGCCTCTTCCGGAATTAGTCATGTATTGATCATTCAAATCTGCAGCATTGGGATTCGCTGAGACACCAACAAAAGGAGCAGACGCATACTTTACCAATCCTTCAGTAGAAATATAAACTTCTGAATCCTTCAACTCTTCACCATTCCTATCTCCGGGAAAATAAATTACGTATATACGTAATGTTATTTTGTGGCCTTTCATTAGCATCGGGGATTCAACGATTCTTTGGCAGAGGATGGCATCGACGAGTCCACCAGAATCATACATCGAGACCAATTCATCTGCGGATACAATTGAGTTTCCATTGCTGCCATAGCCACTTCTCTCCTTCAGCATCCACTTCTTTTCATTCCAATTGTTCCCTGTACTTTCGGCCAGGAATAAATCGTATTCATCGGGTAGTATGTAGCCCTGCGGCCAAAAGACTTTTCCGTCGCAGCCGGAACCGTTAAGGACAGAGTGCAACCGTACTTTGTCATCTAAATTGATCAAGTCGGGATCATCAAAGGGAGAATTGTTGGCTTTTGCTAGAATCAAATAGGCATCTGCTGATTCGCACAGGAATTGCCCGAGAGGCAAGCTAACGGGCTTATTAATCTGGGACGTGAGGTGTATCCATTTGTAAAGTGGACTGGCAGAATGATCATTGACACCACTCAGTAATTTCATGGCTGAATGGAATGTTTCATTTTCATCTGCATCCTGCAGCACTGAGACAGTAGAATACATTTTGATAAGAACTATTGCCCCATACATCCCATTTACTTGTGCATCTTTCCAATCATATTTCTCTAGAACTGACATAGCCAAATCCAAATTTCCGCTTCTCATGTAGCAAAGTGCAGCGCTTTCAATAGCGTTTGTACACGCAAAGTGCACCCAACTCATCTTTCCTTCCCTTTCACCAACTACTTCGCTACGGATGGTTTCCGCACATCTTGTCGCGACGCCAAGAAAGACTTCAGCAGCTTCGTCATACCGGAGCATTCGTTGAAGAGATTGTCCCATACCTACATGCACGTGAGATTCTTCTTTAGTCAGAGGTATTGAGAGTGCGCCACTTTCTTTTAAATAGGCCAGGGATTTAGAGTATTCAATGATGGCATCCTTATCTCGCCCTAAGCGCACGAGCGTAGATGCATGTAGACCATGCGCGGCAGACATCGCCCCCGGTGGAAGTGGCAACTTTTCCTTGCTCAGGATTGAAGTCCACAGCTTACATGCTTCATCTGCGAATGAAGGGTCTGCATTTGCCTTATTCGAAAGATCGATTGCACGCCTTACCATCGACGCAGAGGAAGGTGTCGCTATCGCCGACACGATAGAACATGGTTTCGTACACCACAAACATATCGCGAGGGCAAATAACCTGCAGCAGGAAGCCGAAAATGGCATCTTGGCGTTGGTATGAGAAGTCGTTACATTTGTTTGCCGGAAAGGTACGCTCAGACTTACGAGGTGCACCTGGAGGAGGCAGGGCGGAGGTAGCATGGCGGCATGGTTGTTTGGGATTTGCGGGGCGGCGGGCGGGTCGCTTCGCTTGGTATTTCGCGTGCACGTGGCGGGGATGATGGAGTCCTGTAAAATTTTGTGTCTGTCCGACGCCAAAACAAACAACCCACAGCCGATAATATTGAATACGTACTATCGGTAGGTACTTATCTATTTTCCATTTCTTTCTAAGACGACAACTTCCTTTATCCAGTCGCGGGACCTAAGTGCAATTCAGAAGACAGTAATAGAGACAGCCTCTTCACCAATCATCGTAATCATTCACAAATGGCCGATTTCCAGTTCAGTAATTTTGGTGAGTGTTTTATTTTAGGGCGTCTTTTTTCGAATGTGCGGCGGTTGTCGGTTGTCGGATGTGTTATGTGCGATATGTTTGATTTTCTCGGGAGGAAATTACGGGCGTCAATAACGCGTCGATTCTCCAATATCTGCGATTCCCTTGAAATTTTATTAACCACACTTTTTTCTTGTTCCCATTCGTACTTATCCAGACGCGTTCAAGGACGCCGCAGACGAGCCGGGGGCGTCACAGGGGGACAAGGTTCACGTACGTGTTCAGCAACGGAACGGAAGAAAATGTATCACCACCATTGCTGGTCTTGCGGACGACCTGGATATTAAGCGCATATGTAAGGCATTTAAGAAAAATTTCTCGTGCAACGGAGCCGTTCAAAAGGACGAGGACGATAAAGAGGTTATTCAGCTAAGTGGCGATCAGAGGACAAACGTGAAGGAATTTTTGGTGGATCAGGAAATCTGCCATTCCGATGCTGTTGTATTGCACGGTTTTTAGGGCGCTTACTGGCTTTGTTTGCCGCAGGAAAGAATATCTAATGCTTGACTTACTCGTTTATGTATATGTGGGCATCTCTTGATTAGGATAAACTACATAGTTTGAAATGGCACCATTTAATTCATCTTTCGTTCTGAGTGAATATTCAACAGAGTCAAAACACTTTGTCACATCCTGAGCCATCGAATGAACCGAAAAATGACACGCCTAAATTAACTTAGTTGGAATGCCAATATAGCAGAAGAGGCAGCTAAAGCCACCAATGATCATTTTGCTGAACTCGCTTTCACTTTTATGAAATCGTAATCTGCACTGAAAAATGTAGGACGACGTTGAGGGGCACTACCACCCAAGTCGAGATTGGGGTGAAATTATGCAGATTCGTCGGGGGACTGGACGAGGCATTGTATTCTCATCTAGAGGAGTCTCGAAGGAAAAAAAATCTCACCCTGTTTTTGCCCAACTCGTGGGCATAAAAAAAATAGATGGACCCCATTGTTCTCATGACTCTCCACCTTGAAGTAATTCGAACAAAAACTGTATGCAACAACATTAACCTGCTCCCCATCGTATTCGAGTCACCATTCTCCTGTCGCATTCACAAGCGTTTGAATCAGCACTTTCTTATACTATGCACTGCTCTGAATAA
This sequence comes from Cyclostephanos tholiformis, assembly GCA_036939975.1. Classification (NCBI taxonomy): domain Eukaryota; phylum Bacillariophyta; class Thalassiosirophyceae; order Thalassiosirales; family Thalassiosiraceae; genus Cyclostephanos; species Cyclostephanos tholiformis. Next base: position 9,207 of record JALLPB010000298.1, on the reverse strand, counting down.
TATAGTAAACAGTAGCCAACCGAGGGAGTGTCACCTTTCCATCCTGTCCTAATTCATGTGCGGAGGCTGCAGTCAAGGAGAAACGGAATAGTAGGAGTACTGAAAGGACACATATTTCAGATATGAATTATTTTTTCTGCTTTGCAATAGACAGCAGCTGAGATCACTCCCACAAGTTAGATCTATTTATCATCCTCATCCAAAAGGTCTATGAATGATGCTCCCATCGATGGCATTGATAAAGTCATACTGCTCATATTATACTGAGACATATTTTTCAAAGTATGCCGTGAATCTCCGAAAGGATTTTGAACTTGACCCGCTAATTCGGTGAAATGTTTGTCACTTTTAATTACCAAGTCCTCAGGAATGGTCAAACTAGTAGACACTGCGCTAACGTTTTCTGAACTTGCTACAAACTCATCCTGACGGACACCTGTGGATATATTTGCCCCTGTAAGCTTTCCAGCTACCGACCGCCTAATTGGAAATCCCATCCTTCTAGAGATTGAACCTTGCGAATGGCTCGAGATAGAACTTTCCGAAGTAAGCTTATTGTTTTCCTCTTCTTGATTGGCGTCGGGGTCTTTAATACATTCTACAAGGTCACTGAAGCTACGATTGTCCAAAGACATGATGGAACTCATGATTGTACTCGAACTATGCTGTTCCATGAGCCAATTGACACGAGAGCCTTTCCTTTTGGTAGCAGCCGACGCAATGATTGATTTACGAGGCCCTCCATCATTCGTGTTGTTTGGATTTTCGCTTCCAGAATGATCGTCTAGAGATAACAAGGACATATTCATCAATGACACATCATCCTTGGCGCTCAACATTGAGTACCCAAAACTACCACTGTCCGGTTTGGGAGTTGTCGCCGCATAATTGGATACAGTTTCGTTATTCACTGATTCGGGCATCTCGCAATCTTCCTCAAACATTAAATCCTCAAATGCATATTTGGTGTCGATCTGTATCAATCCGTATGACTTCCGACGAATTAGATCATCCACCTCTTGATTCAGTGCAGACATCAATTCCCTCCCTTCGTCAGAACTTGCTTCAAAGTCAAGATTGTTCAAAATATGATTGAGAGAAGAGATGCTGCTATTAAGTTGCACGCTATGGTTTTCCATTTGATGGGGAATGGGCTCAAGAGATTGCTCCATAACATTCAAATTAGTTAGAGGTAATGGTTCCAATGATTCATGTTGAGGTTTAAAAGGCAATGGATCCAACGATTCAATTCCACCCTCAGATATAGGTGCATTGAAGGCCGGTGGTTCACATAACATTGATGATGATGGGGTGATATGGTTGTTGTATGCACTTGAATCGCCTGAATTGTAGGGCTGGTCATAGACCTGATGCCGGGGCTGCTGAGGAGTTACGTGCGGTGGGGGATGAGGCGGAGCTGCCATGGAACACATCGCGTTAAAAATCTGCCGCGGATTCGCACCCAATTGATGAAGAGTTTGTCTCCGCTTGGCATACGGGCAGTCGGGCCCGCATGCTGAAATACCGTATTCCCCACTTTCACCCGCCGAATAGAATAACGACGCCATTATTTTGCATGCATAGGCGAAGAACGCCTGTTCGGAAATGACCTGTTTGTACTCGGCAATTTTTCTCATGCCGGCGGGATCATCCTCTGCCAACTTTCCCCGTATCTCCGCCTGACCCTCACGAAGCGCCTGGCTCGTCTTGTCCCAAGCGCGCTTATCGCCAATGTCAAAGTACAGCCCACCGCGTCGTTCATCCGCTTGGATGAAATTGCCGCCGAAGTGGCGAATAGCTGCGACGATGGCCTTGGATATTTTGAGCTTATCGAATTTGGACGACGTCACATAGAGCTCCTTTTGTGGCACAACATCAAAAAATACATGTTAGGATGGTTGAATATGACGCGCAATATTGCAGCGCTGGGAACGCACCTTGTTGAGGTACACAATTTTTCGGTAGGCTACATTGCCACAGTGATTCTGAGTTCCGGAGCCGCGTCCCATGACAACATCCCTGCATTTCGCTCTGGGATCATCGCATAGGTCCGCGCAGTGGTGAAGGTCAGATTGAGAATGGCGCGTCCAAACGTTAGTGATTCAATTACTTTTGATTGAAAATGGAAGAAAAAAATATAAACAAAAGCATTCGAGCTCACCTTAACATTGCCTCGGTTCCAGGAGGGATGGGGGGTAGAGGGATGTCTTTTGTTTTCATGATTGCTAGTAGTTTTTATACGAATGAAAGAGAGGAGGCATGACAGGATGGAGGTCTTCCCGACTGGACGGAGAATGGAAATTAATAATAGGTAGGCACTCGGCACTTTTTCATCATCAGGTTCACTTACTTCTCTCAGAGTGTATGTAGATACCTAGTACCATATAGTACAACGTAGATATACCATAAAAATACTCAAGTTGGGTTTGCAAACGACAGTACATGTGAGGGCAGTCGACGCAGATCAGCATAGCAACGGAACACGTATGACAAGCGGCAATGGTGCCACGGTCTCTTCTCTCCATGGCATTATGCCATTGCCTCTCAATTCGTCTCGTCTCGGGTTTGGTAGATAATCTCATCGGCAGGAATAAAATAGTGGGAAGAGTGTCCGCGGGGCCGATCGACATAAGCAGCATGGGATGCGGCACGTGGAGCTGGGGCAACAAACTACTATGGGACTACGATCCAAGCCAGGACGAGGAGATCTATAGAGCATACCGGGTGGTCCGCGATGCCGGGGTCACGATGTTTGACACTGCTGATAGCTACGGAACTTTGGAGCTCAATGGCCGTGCTGAGATCCTCCTGGGCCAATTCGAACGACGTTACCAGGAGGAGAAATCAAGCAGCAAAACCCAATTCAATTTTGGTAAATTTCTCGGCAACTCCGATGCTGATGCAAAAAGCAATAGGCAACAGGTTGCGACAAAATTTGCTCCTTATCCATGGCGTATTACACGTGGGAGCTTGGTCCAGGCGGCAAGAGAAAGCCTGAAGCGTTTAGAACAGGACAGTGAGTGTTGGCGTGAATTTGTGCTACATGCTGTGTCGGACTGCCAACACTTATCTTTAATTTCCCATACCATTCGTATTAGAACTGTCTGTTGCGCAGTTGCATTGGTCAACAGCAAACTACCAACCATTCCAGGAAGGTACATTTATTTGAGATGTTTATCGTCATGTAAAGAGCAATTCGTACTTAATTCTTTTCTTCCGCTATTTTCCCCTTGGCAATTGTACAAGGTGCTCTATGGGAAGGGATTGCAGATGTCTATGATGCAGGGTTATGCGAGGCCGTTGGTATTTCGAATTATGGACCGGTCCAGTTGAGTCGTTTTTCGGTGCGGATGAAAGAGCGCGACGTACCGATCGCGATTGCCCAAGTTCAGTATTCGTTGATGACTGCCAGGAACAACGAAATTTTGGATGCATGCAATGACGCCGGGTGCCGTTTAATATCCTACTCTCCTCTTTGTCTTGGTTTGTTGACTGGAAAGTATGACCTCGACAATCTACCTCGGCCGGGAAATCCCCGTAGACAGCTCTTTCGTGAGTTATTGCCCGGCGCCCAACCTCTTCTGGGAACGCTTAAGGCAGTTGCAAAAGAAGTGGGGAAGACACCCTCTCAAATTGCAATCAATTGGGCAATCTGCAAAGGAACAGTTCCTATCCCAGGAGCAAGAAACATGGCACAGGCAGAAGAGAACCTTGGATCGGTGGGGTGGAAATTGACCAACGCAGCTGTAGCAGAATTGGACGCTGCCTCTGCTGGATTGAAGAAATATATGATCGAGAATATTTTTCAGACTCGATGAATTGCACGCAAGCAGGGCTAATCTTTTTTGAAGCCAATAGATGATGGTCTGTAACATTTCTGTAGCAAAGGTCTGCGTCGCATTATTCTATTTCTAAAGAATTAAGTAGATAAAGAACCGAATTCATCACTGAGACGAATGATTTTTCTACTATATCGAATGCGAGTGTAAAGCCATCACCCTACACAATTTCTACATGGATGCATTCCCTTATCATACGCATCTGACGCCGTCGATAGGCTGAGATTCATCGACCTCGACAGATGCTTGCAATCGTTCATGATGCTCTTCTTTTTCTTGCATTTGTGGAAAGCGCTTCCGTTAGGTGTCACTATTACGTCGTAATCCTTGAACGTCGCCCATTGCCCGCGCTTGTTCACCCTGGCGAGCCGCTGAAGTCCGAGGAGTTTGTCGTGATTGTGCACCTTCTTCGACTTGGACGGAGAGTAGGCATGAGCGAGGCCGGACGCGACCAGGCCCTCGTTGATGCACAGCCATTGACAGGGATTAGATGCCGATTTGCGTTGGGGGTTTTTGGTCGTGCCACCACCGCCATTGTGTTCGTCTCCCAGAGGAACCCATACAAAGGCGAGTAGCCTCCCGTAATGATCCTTATTCTTTTCGTTGTCCCTGCCTTCAATTTCCACGAGCGTCAACCAAACGTCCTTCCCGTTGCAGTATTTCTTAGTGTATTCCTTGGCCTCCAGCGCAAATGGTTGTCTCTCCTTCAATTCTGGCGTATCGATCCCTATCAGACGAACTCGCGTATCGTCCTCCAACGTTAGCGTATCTCCGTCGTACACATTGCGACACCGATGTTTCGTAGCCGAAACCGGCAGCGACGGGTGTATCGGTGATAGTCCCGATTGTAGGACAGCATTCAAGTGGATCACGTTATTACTGCCACCACCACCTCCCCTCCTCTTCTCCAGGCGCTCCTTCGCGCGCCTTGATTCGTCATAGAAAATCGACTGTTTATCCAAGAATTCGTTTACCGCCTCGTCCGCGGACTTGATGCAAACTCCTGCGGTCGAGAAGCAGATTCCCATGGCCTCTTCGATCACGACACGCGTCTTAGTTTGGAAAACACGGTGCGATTTATTACACAGCAACGGAACGAGCCATGGTTGCACAAACCTGACGGCAGGGGTACATGGGGTCGAATAGGGGCAGCAGATGGCAGAACCCGCAAGAGCTCGCTCTCGCGACGCACTTGTCGAAAAACGTTAAAACTTGCCTCCGACTCAGCAACGCCACACCAAGAGTGAAAACGTGGAACTATCAACAACATAACACATCCAGAGACGAGTACTACAGATAGCTAATCAGCTATCATCCTTTTCAAATGAATATTCTATCACCTTGCTTTCACTTGTATTTCGGAATAGGTAGAATGTTCTCATTTTGGTTAAAAGTAAGAAAACCATTTGATTAAAAGTATGTAATTTTACCTATCGCGAACACAACCACGAAGTCGCGTCGCCCGCGCATGGGCAACAAAAAACACGAACACCCCTGCCACATAGCAAACAATTAATACTCCAGAGCATGTGCAGCATGTGCAAATCAGAGACTCAAGGCGACGGCAAGGGGGGGGGAGCGAGCGGATCCACCAACTCGGACCTCGATGGCGGAGGCATCGGGGCCGCCGACGCAAAACATCCTCCATCATCATCCGGCGGCGCTGCCTCCGAGGGGAGCGAGGTTGCATCACCTCCGGATGATCCGACGACGTCTCCTCCTCCTCCTCCGTCGTCTTCATCCGCCGAAAGTCCTTCTCCCACTCGGCTAAGACGGAGGAGAGAGAAGAGGGATCGGCAAAAGACCTGGTCCGAGGAGCTCTCGTCTTCTTCCGTCTCGAACGTCGATGATAATTCGACCACGACGACGACGACGATGATGTCGACGTCGTCGCCGTCGTTGCCTCACAAATTCATCATCAAGAAGAAGACGCGATCGATGATGACGAGCAAGCACGCGGATGATTCCAAGTCCGGCGGAATCGACGCGCTATTACCGTCGCTACTCGGTGTCGTGGTACTAGCAATTGGCGTCATGGCCAGGATGGGATTTCGGGGCAGGTCGACGGTCGCGGGGATAGACCTGGGAACCACGAACAGCGTGGTTTGCGTACAATCGCAGAAGTCATCGGCGGGCGTGGGCGAGATAATATGCGTGTCCGACCCGGCCACGAATTCCCCGGTCGTGCCGTCGGTGGTGTCATTCCTCGACAATCATCACCGTCGATCGTTCCGCTTGACCAAGGAGGAGAGGGAACGTCACGGCGATTGGGGGGGCGGGGTCAACCTCCCGAGGAGGGATATCCCCCATCCAGTCGATGTCGTCGTCGGTCGCGTCGCGAAGGGACGAATCGACGGCCATCCCCATCACACCGTATATCACTCCAAGCGCATAATCGGGAGGGATATCGACCATCCGTCCGTCGCATCGTTGAAAGCCGAGGTGGACTTTCACGTCGTACCCGACGAACGAGACGGTAGCGGCGTCGTGATGGCCGCGTTCGGCGTTCCATACCATCTCCCCCCATCGGACGTCGCCTCGGACGACTCGACAACAATGTCGTCGTCGTCGCCTCTGACGACGACGACGACGACGAACGAATCATCGTCGGCCCTACTTTCCCCGTCGGAAATCGGCTCGTACGTTATCCATCACCTGATGACACTCGTTCGCGATCACCTCGGACACGACAACGTCAAATCCGCGGTCATCGCCATCCCCGCGAAGTTCGAACCTGCCCAGCGCGACGCCACGATACGCGCTTACGAGATGGCGGGGATTAAAGTCGCGCGTATACTCGAGGAGCCGACGGCCGCGGCATTGGCGTACGGGCTGCACAAGAGGGACGACGTACACTACGTCATGGTGTACGACTTTGGCGGTGGGACGTTGGACGTGAGTCTGCTGTACGTGGGAGAGGGGGGGTACATCGATGTATTGGGGAGCGATGGCGACGAGCAGCTGGGTGGGGCGGACTTTGATGCCGCCGTGGCGCATTGGCTGTTGGAGGAGAAGGGGGGGAGGGGGCACGTCGAGGCCGTGTCCACGAGCGTGTCGATGATAATCGACGCCATGTCGGGGTATGACAATAACAACGTCGAGGACGCGATAGAAATGTCGTGCCCTAAATTACGAGAGACTCCACTCTGCACAATATCGTCCCTTCACACCATCGGCGAGCAGATGAAGATCGGTCTGTCGGATCATCCCGACAAGCCGGGGGCGATGGTCGAGAAAGCGTGCTACCGACCCCCATCGATGGAGGACCTCGAGGAAGTCCCGAACACGACCGAGAAGTTGTGCAACTCGATTTATCCGGTTACGCTCGCGTTGACGCTCGAGGAATACGACCTAGCCGTGGGAGGATTGTACGAGCGCAGCCTCCTCCCCGTTCGGCGGCTGCTGAAAGACTTGGCCTTGCGGACGGACGAAATCGACGAGGTGGTCATGGTGGGCGGCACCACTAGGATGCCCCAAATAAGGGAGTTGGTGCGCAACGAACTGAGGAAGGAGAGGTTAAACACGCATATTGATCCTGACTTGACCGTTGCGTACGGTGCCGCGTCGGTGATAGACTAGACGAATATTAAGCATCCTACTAAGAACACCAATATCGTATTATGTAGACAAAAATTGCTAAAAAAATTCCCCGCCGGAGTTGATGCAATTATTCTGCCAGACGAATTAGCGGGCCAATCATCAATCGGGGTCATCCGGCGTCCTTGTCGTCCCATTTTGTCACCGTCAAAGAAATACGGTAGTGCCTCATAAAGTAAAGGAGAAGCAATGATTTCTATCGGCGATGACATGTCATCGATACCATTCTGTGATTGACTGTTCTGTGATTGACTATTCTGTGATTGCGCATTCTTACTTTGTGGATTCATTTCGGTCATAGCCAGTTGTTGGAGGAACATATAGTCTGCGACGTGATGTCATTGATACCATTCTGTGTTTGACTGTTCTGTGATGGACTGTTCTGTGATGGACTGTTCTGTGATTCACTTTTCTGTGATTGCACATTCATACCATGAGGATTCATTCCGGACATGGCAAGTTGTTGTAGGATCATAATCTGTTCTGGCGAAATCAAATAAGTCTGATTATTGAACATCATGGCGAAGAAAGCTTGTTGGGAAAGGCCTGGATCTCCCCCCTGTCCATTAATTTGGTTGCCCCCAACCATCGAGGGGGGGGGTGCTTCGACGCCTCCTCCTCCTACCATGTTCATCTGGGGGAAACCGCTCCCGCCCATGCCCTGGCCGCCCATATGTACCGTGCCCTGGCTGCCCATGCCCATGCCCATCATGAGCTCGTCCTGACGAAGTTTCATCGAGTCCTGTTGTGCCCGATGCTGCTTCTGCCACTGCCGCGGCGGGTCCTCGTCGCTGAACAGCATCTTCTTCATCTCGGGAGCGCGCTGTCGCAGGGCCTGCGACGTCTTCTCCCGTGCGCCGTCGTCGCCGATCTCGAACCAAAGATACCCCCTCTTTCCGTCCCTCCTGAGGAAACGTCCGTTCGACTCGCGTATCGTACGCACGATGGACCGGGAGATGTCGGGCTTGTTGTTCTTACGTGCCCCGAGGTACGCTAGGCGGTTGGCGTTGACGAGGTCACGGAAGCGACGGTTTCCGGGGTGGACGTTCGTACCCCCCCCCCGGCCGCATAGGACGTCGTCGCGAGTGTAAAACTTGATCCCCTCCGTGGAAGAGAGGACGACCGCGGCGGAGGAGTCGTCGGTGTCTAATGCCGAGGATTTATTGTCACCGATGCCGCGGTCGTTGTCGCCGGCGGCCGCGTCGTCGCCTACGACGCCTTCACTGCTCTTGACGGATGGAGACTCGTCGCCATCAATGCCCTCCATGGTGCGAACGGTGAGCTGCTGGAAGTGGGCACGATATGTTTCGACAGAGTTTGGGCCAATCCTCCAGAGAGGTGATGGTGGTATTAGAAAGTCACAAAAGATCTCTACACTTTGATGAAGGTGTGCAGTATTCCGCCATCTAGGGACAATACGAACGATGGCATGCAGTTATCTTCAAACTGCGCCAGAAAAAAATCGCGATGTACCCCTTCCTTCGAGCCGGCCGGCCGGCACCGTGCTGGGATAGATCTGTCACACCGATTATCCAGAATTCCGGATTACGCAAAATAGCGACAATACTTAAGGAAAATCTGTAGAAAAATCGTAGAAAATCGCTAAAACTCGCGCTAAAAACTATTTTACATAATCGGCCCCCGATTTTATTAGAGTTGTACCGAATCGGTATTTTTCGGTCGGTCGGTATTTTTCGGTATATCGATACCGTACCAGAGGAAAATTCGGTCAGTATTTTTTTCGGTATTATGATTTTGGCGGGAATGGGTA
>JALLPB010000297.1:0-18260 GCA_036939975.1 Cyclostephanos tholiformis | reverse complement strand
GTCCCACAATTATTCGTACAAACGGCCATTTTTGGCGTCCCACAATTATTCGTATATTTTTTAGTACTGGTTTTTACGAATTCCCAAGTTTTCGGCGAATATGGCTTTCCGCATTTTTCGCGCAAGCACGAAGAGGAGCCACACGTTCCTCGTCCCTAAAATAAAACCAACATCAAGATGAACCCTACTCTCCGGCGTACTCTACGAGGGCCAATATCATGGCCCCTCGTCATCCAGTCACCACACCTTGACATCGGACGGCGAGCTAATCATCCGATGCATACTCTCCATCGTCGTCAACTAGAGGGTCATGGTTATAATCCTCGTTACCCCACTCCAACTCGGCGGCGAAATTATCGAAGAGATGTTCAATCTCGTCGAACTGATGGAGCCGCCGTCCCAAACGACGGAGGCCCTCCAAATCGCCATCATCGCTATCCCCATCATCGCGATCATCTCCCGCATTGCCATCGTTTGGCGGGACCTCAGCGTCGTCACCATCGCTGATTCCAGCGTCGATGGACGCGTCGTCGGATCGAATTGATAATTCGTCCAAAATACCCGCCAACTCATCGTCGATGGCAAGGGGATCGGGAGCAAGATCAAGGAGGGCAATCGCGGCTTTATAAAACGCAACAATCAAATAAATATGGGCGGGGGCGGTGAACGGAGACACAACAATATAAAAACGAACGTCATCAAATAAATATGGGCGGGGGCGGTGAACAAACGCAACAATCAAATAAATATGGGCGGGGGCGGTGAACGGAGACACAATAATATAAAAACGAACGTCAATCAAATAAATATGGGCGGGGGCGGTGAACGGAGACACAACAATATACAAACAAACGTACCGTTGTTGACGTCCTCGGTGTTGAGAAAAGCGGCGATGGCGGCTTCAGTAATCTCCTCGTTGGAGATGATAGCTTGGCACGGGAGCGTCTGCGGGAAGTCACGCCCGATNGGCGGCTTCAGTAATCTCCTCGTTGGAGATGATAGCTTGGCACGGGAGCGTCTGCGGGAAGTCACGCCCGATTGAACGAGCGACCTTAAGCTTACCCACATGAGGTAGGTTGTAATCGTTGCCGCCGTTGCGAAGGAGAATTGAGTTCATGCACATTTGTGCCGTGGACCAGACGTGTTTGCAAACGTCGAGAGGCAATTCGTCGTATGCCTCTTCGACGTTCGCAATGAGCTCGTCAAGGTTCCTTGATTTTTTTTGATATTGGATTGTTTGGATAGCACGAAAAAATGCGAGGTCGAGTGTGTTGGTGTCGGGCGAGTTTGGGGGCTGCAGATAGAAATCGATATCCCATCCGATCTCTCCGAGCTGTGCTAGATTATCGAGGAGACGCTGCGGTAACCGACCAGGCCGAGGATGAACCGGTGCATTGTCGAGTTGAATCCGCACGACGCGCTCCTCCCAGGCTGGCCACTTTTCCACAATAGCTGGTAGTAGTTTGTCAATGTATAAATCCAAACTGTTTTCCTTATTAACGTTGTAGGTTTCAGTCACAAGCGTACCTGCGGGGCGATTTTTTGAACCCCTTTTTGCAGCAACCTTGTGTGCAAAGAACCAGGTTCCAATTTTCCCATCCCACCAGACTCCTGTGACTGGATCCTTCCTAGGGCGTGCCATTGCAGTGAGACACATTGCTTTGGGGATGTGACTCTTGTGTCGTGCAGCCCGATGTGGCGGCTTCTCACCTGGCACGAGAATGTACCTCGTGTTGATCTGTGTGAGATAGAACCACTTTTCGTCAATATCCACACGATTGAACATTGGCAGAAAGCAATTCTGCTGGTCCAGGTTGCTCAAGCAGTATGCAACGCGTGCTGCTTTATTCTCAGGAGTCAAGATTGGCTTGATGTGACTCTTTGTTGTCTTGAGAAGGCCAAGTTTGAGTGCACGTCCCAACGTGGCTCTTGGAATCCCTACCTCCCTTCCAAGAGTCCGAATACACTTCCGATCCTTAAATGGAACAGCCCCTACGTGACAATGAAGATCCTCAATAGAAATGCGTCGGGGCGCTCCAGCCCCTTTTTTATGTGCAAGTGCTCCTTTCAGATCAACACGTGCAGAGTCGAGAATGCTTTCCTTATGCTTTCTCCAGATGTTGGCAACATATCGCCAAGAAACACCCAGTGGAATCAACTCCTCTGCAATTTTTTGATATGTCGCAGTAAGCCTCCTTGTGACGGGATTGTAGTACTTGCATAGCTGCAACGAGGTTTTGAACCTGATCTCTTCTTGGTTGCCGGAGATCCTCTGTCGGCCTACCATGGTTCTGTTCTGTGTTCCGAGATTTTCAGGCTCTCTCTCTCTTGTGGTCGGTGAGAGAATTGTCATTTTTTTGGGCCACACCATATTTTTGATGGCTCCGGTACGCTACCTCTAAGGTACATCTATGGGTATGTACGGTACACTTTCCTACAGCGACAGTGTTGTTTTAGGAGGAATCAAATTGCGCCGCAATTTTGCCGTTTATAGAAATCGGCAATATAACCATTTGATTCAGCATAAAATTTAGCATTTTTTATATACTTGGACCATCATCTGAAACTTAACATAGCCCTTAATCCAAACAAAAAACACCAAATGTACGAATAATTGTGGGTCAGAGTAGTAAATCTTATTCCGTCTATGCTTTTTATTAGTACTAACACTCGTCTAGCAAAAAAAACACATCCACAACCCTCTCTCTCCATCCTAAATTCCATCAACCTCAAGGTCTTTTGCATCTTATGTGTTGTTGATCATTATCTTCCTCTAATCTCCTGAGATCAGCACGTCCTAGCTCCCCCAATAGTACCTATCATGCTTCCGCTCACTGTTCTGACCCATGTTCTTGCACCCAGTGTGTTTTCTATCTAATGCATCATTGAACGTTGCTCACCAGGATCAGCATGGTGTGTTGTATTATATTGTAATGTTATATTTTTTGATATTGTAGTGTTGCTATATTGTCATGTTGTGCAAAATTGTTGTGTTGTTTTAGTTTTGTGTTGTTACAATATTGTCATGTTGTTATAGTTGTCGGATGTATGTACATCATTTGGAATAAGGGGAAATGATCATGGTTTTACTACCACAGAAATGGTACAAAATCATTAAGGGGGAGAAAACCTCTCCTTTTTCCTAACATAACCCAACTCGAACCCATCGTCATCATCATTGTTGTCATTATATTGTCATGTTGTAATCTCATCACTTTGTTATATTAAAGGTAGTTATATTTTTGTGTTTTTATTGTGCCTATGTTATATTGCCATGTTGTTATAACATTATCGCATTGTAATATTGATAATATGTCAAATAAAACAGATCTTCATACCTACCTAACATTAAACTTAATCAAACAATACATTTAGTATGCCTAGAGTATTTTCTTACACATGGTATTTTACTAATGGGGCGTGTTTTAACCCAAGGCCACCATCTTTTGATGCAGGTTGTGTGAATCATGTGAGAGCATGGTAAAGTTGTTATGATTTCCCCAACCATGTACCTCTCCATGCAGCAAGTACACATCACGTCAAGTTGTAGTATATTGTTTTCTCATCCGCTTACTCAACTAGCTGGTGCTACATGTTAGGCAGCTGGTTTACATCAGCACTTGTCATGTAGTTGTCATGCCACTGGGCTCAAGAGGCCATTGATGAAGAACTTGCAATTGCAGATTACAATAGGAACATTGACAACATGAACATGACAACAGCACTGCTTTTCTTCCTTGAGGGGGGCAGCGGGGGGGGAGCTGGGAAAAAATGACACCACCAGCAGGGCTGCTGTGAAAGGCCACCATGCTAGATGTTGCCCTTGACAAGCTCCCTGAATGGTGTGATCGTGACAGCATCCATAAACCCATGACTTTTAGTGAACACAAGAATCTCAAGGTAAAGAATAAACTTGTCTTTTGTGAAAAGGAGGTGGAGATTCAGCATATTATTGACAACAAGTTGCTGAACAAGGCAGGGGGGTTGTACAAGACTGGTCTGATTGTTGTGAATTGCAGAGTTGTTGTGGAGGTGGGGAAGAAAATGACAGAGTTCAAAAAGAATGTGAAAGCAATGGCAGAACAGAAAAAAGCACACTGGATCAAAAAAGTGGAGTTGTGAGGAACACAAGTCTCAAGCTGTTTGGGTATTGATGGGGAGCCAGTGGATGAGAGTGTGCATCTGTGGTTGAATAAAAGGGATAGTCTTGCAGTGGTGAAGTTCCTCCTGCTGAGGGTTGACATCAAAGGGAAATTGAAGTTGAAGGACTTCAACTTGATGAAGAAGTGCATTGTGTGGCTAGGGGAGATTACATGGGGAATGACTTGGGACAAGCACATAGTGGTGGTAGCACTGGAAATAGGAGAGCAGTGAGAGGCAAAAGGAGAAATTTCAGTGGAAGATTTAAGGTTGGATGTGGCACCATTTTTTGTATTGGGAGGTATCTATTGGGGTTTTTAAGTCAGTGAGGCTTTTTCCCATCTTTAATATGACAGTATTAAAGATATTTGAATTGTCTACTATGCTTTTGTCATAGAAGTACTATCATTGCATTGGTGGCCGCCATGGCCATGGCATGTGTGCATCAAATCATTGATTTTTGTGATGGGAACTCTTAATATAGTACTGGAGCCCATGAGGGAATGTAACCTTCCAGAGTTATGGTTATAAATGTCAATCACTTAATTCAGGGAATTGATGCAGGGGTGGTCTTTGATCAATTGCATTCAAAACCCAGTTATGACAAGCAAGGTATTACCTATGAAGTCCATTTGGTTACATGAATGAAGGTTGCAACCACAAAATTGCAAGCTATAAGGGCATTGTGTCCAGAGTTTGTGCTAGGTCTAGTAGTCTAATTCTAATAGAAAGCATTCCACTCCCCACCTTTTAACCAATGGGCAACTTTTCTCCTGGGGAGCAGGGTTTTGCATTTTTATAATAAACCCTGCAGTTTTGGCACAACACAAACTCTAACCCCCATTTTAGTCAAGTATCCTCTTTATGCAATTGCACTGCTAATTCTAATGAACCTAGGTCTAGTTGTAAGACTTGAGTGCCCCGGTGTGACTGCTAAACTGCTCAGCCTCTGCATTTGTCAATTTTTGTTCAGATAAAGGGTATGTAGGACCATTTGGTGTTTTGGCAGGAGCCAACACTCCAACTGGACAAACCGCACCTATAAAAAGAGGTCATTCCAATTATCTTGCCCGATTTCATTTCTTTTTCACACAAATGATAAGCATGAATCAGATTTCATCAGGCATTGATAAGTATAAAAAGGGCTGATAAGCACAAAAATAAGCTTCATTTTTAGTCCCCAATGATCCTCTTGGTTGGCGACAATGAACAATTAATAGCCAGTCCAAGGTCTTTCCCTTGCCATTTTTTGTTAGTATGTGCACAATAGGTTATTTGTATAAGTTTTATGTTACCTCTACAGTTCCTTCCTGGGTGTTGGGCAAGAAATGGACAAAACTGACAAGCCCGATATTCTCCCACAGTGTTTTTGTCAAGAAACCATTCCAAACACAAGAAAATGTAGTCTAAAAGGAATCAAATGATAGGTTGGATTAAAATGGACCTTTCAAAAATTCAAGGTTATTTTTTGTCCGTACACTTTTTCTTCCCCAAAAGCAAAGAGTACTTTTTAGATTTATTTATGAATGGAAGCGGTACCTGAAAAAAGTTTCAAAAAGAGACAAGCCGACCTAGGGGCTTTGTCACTTGTCTTTTCTAATTTTTTAGTGCAAAAATGTGGTAGGGAGGAACTTTGTTTTAGAGGGGTTTGCTGGTTAAGAAAAGGGGGGAATGCTCCATGGGCTATGGATTCACAGAGATGTAATTCCTCCACAAGCCACTGTGTTGTAATATTATTATGCTTATTTGCCAAGGCGCTCTGCAGTCTATGGATTCACAGAGATGTAATTCCTCCACAAGTCACTTTGCTGTAATATTATTATATTTATTTGCCAAGGCATTTCTGGTCATCATATCTACAAATTTACTTGCTTACTTATCTATTTACATAAATAATAAATAGTGAAAGCCTTGAAATAGCCACACCCAGGGGCTTGGTACACCCAGACTGGCTTGCATTCTACCACCCCCAGTACCTCTGTTGCCCCCAGTTGTTGTCCAGACTTGTGTTGACTATCCCTGGTACATTACTTGCTGCTGCTTGCTGTGCTGACTCATAATCTAGCACTCCTGGTATTTGGCATGCAATGGCTCATTGCACCTTGTTGGCTGATAGCTCATGTTCTACTACCCCAGGTATCTCTCTTGCCATCGCTTGTTGACCTGACTCATGTTCTCACACCCCGGATACCTATCGTGCTGCCACTTGTTGTCCTGACTCGTGTTCTACCATCCCCGGCACCTCTCATGTGCCTGCTCGTTGTCATGACTCACATTCTCCCACCACTGGTACCTCTCTTGCAGCTCTGCTTGTTGTCCCAACTCACATTCTCACACCCAGGGTACCTCTCTTGCCACTGCTTGCTGTCCTGACTCATGATCTACCCCCCCCCCCCCCCCCCGCTACCTCTCTTGTGGCTGCTCGTTGTCCTGACTCGTGTTCTACCACCCCTGGTGTTTTGCTCCAAGCATATTGTTTATTGTGATCTTCCTCTTGTTTCACATGTTCAGGTTCAGCATGTCTTTTTCTTTGATTATCAGCATTCTTTGCACACTGCAATTCTCTAGGATCAGCATGAAGATCCATTACATTATCTGCCGAGTTGTGCCATTATTTTTATGTTAGTGTGTTGTTGTATTTTTATTGTAGTGTTGTTGTATTTGTTATATTATCATATTGATAAATTGTTGTGTGTTATCACTTTATTGTTATATTATTGTGGTCTTATAATGCCATGTTGTTTTATTGTATTATTGTTATATTGTTGTGTTGTTATTATTCTGTCATGTTATTATATTGTTTAATGCTTTGTGTTGCTATTGTATGTAACTGCTCTAACTACCTACATCTCAGTCTACTTACATACCTGGACTACCCTGACTATCATTTACAGTACACACTGATGATGATGACGATGACGATGACAATGATGGACAACAGATACTGTCTCACCTTCAATTTTACATCTATTGAACGACGATGACCCCTTCGTGCCATTGTCTTATACATTATGGTAGTCTTGGGTATGAGAGGGTTATAGATGAAGTCAATATGAAGTCCCTCATTGTGTCTTAATTGTTGTCATGTAAGGGGCTGTAAACGACTGCTAAAGAATCCACAATGGGCATCTCAGAGTGTTGTCTATGTCCCCCTATTTGTCTAAGAGCATTGGTTTATGGTAGATGGGTTGATAAAATAGACATTGAGGAGATCACAAACTATGAATCTTGCGAAAAGCTGAAGGGAACGATTGGCATTTTCCTATTTTTTTAGCAGATGATTAATTATCTACTCGAAAAATTTAGAACTGCCCCTGTCAAGTCCTCAAATGAGCGTCGCACGTAGATGTGAGATAAAAGAAGATTTCCAATCAAAACGATAGTGGCATAAGCAAACTCGGAGATTGCGAGCACTGCAAAGATGCAAACCACAATCCTAGCGACCTGAATGGAACCGCGATATCGTTCTGTGATACACGAAACTGAGCACCTGCCATGTTCTCGGAAACAGTTGTGAGGCATGTACGATCATCTTTCCGATATAGTCTCAAATGTCCGCTCCCTATAATGATTTGTGCCGAGCACTTCAGGTCGATGGAAGAGCACAATATGCACAGAGATCCATCTGTAGAATAGTCTCGAATGTCCACTGCCCTTGTTGATATTGTGGCGAGCCCACCAGATCGATGGAAGAACACATACTGCACATCGAGTCATCTCCCCCCCCCCCACCCCAAAGGATATTTTTTGGCGGTAGAATCATCACGTCAAAACCTTCAACGCAGGGTAGAAATCATCCTGTCCAATTCGTTCATCATTTCCACGATTTTGTTGGATAATGCCTTCTTCCTCTTCTTCACCTCCTCATCGGAATGCGACTCGACAGAATCAATCGTCGACGCGAGCGTATCGAGGGTGTAGCTCAACAGACCGATCCTCGTTCGCAACGTCGGATCTTGCTGGAATAATATTGACCGTTCCATCGATTCGTGGACATCCTTCGATGCATCGGTCGCGAGCCCGCACGCGCCGGCGGTATCCATCGTCGTTCCGTCGTCCAAGCTCTCCAACCTCGCACTTTCGATCGATATCTCGATCGTTTCCAGTTCCTCCTGGGACTTATCCATGCGTCTTTCGACTTCGTCTAGATCGTTCATTGATATTCGTATTTCCGGCGGCAGATGATCGCCCATCCATGCGCATCGTAGGAGACCGGACACGCCTCGATGACGACGATAGAATTCCGCGACGGGATTTCGTCGTCGTTGATGATTACGGTGGAGGAGTATCACGATGCCGGCGGTGACGAGAACTGCACCACCCGTCGCGATGACGATGGAGGTTACCTTTGACGATGTCGCCGACGATGTCATCTCATTTAGTTGGGGGGGGGGGGGGATAGCGGAACGAGAGAGTAGACTCAGCATCATTGGAGAGCCTAGGTAATCCGATCGGATCGGAGCGAGCATCTTTTCTGGCTGTCACGGACAGACGACGATCTGGCCATCATCCAAAACCTTTTGCACCCTCCCGCTGGATGGCAGCCACATTATTCGAACTCCCGACATCCCGTAGTACCTAGTAATCAACAAACACAACATTATGGCCGACACCGCCGACGCCGCGGCGTTCTTCGCCAAGAAGAAGGGCACCAAGAAGAAGAAGTTCAAGTCCTTCAACGCGAACAAGATCGACGCGTCGGCCGTTACCACCTCGATCCACGTCGACGCGCCGGAGATTTCCGCCGAGATGGACGGGATGTCAGGGTCCCTCGGCGGCCTGACCGGATTGGGAGGACTCGGGAGCGGCGGTGGGGGAGGTCTCATCCTATCGGGCGTTGGCGGAGGGGGCGCGGAGGGGACGGTGCTGGGAGGCGGCGACGATCAGTGGACGGACGCCGCCCAGACGGGTGGGACGGGAGGGGGATGGGGCGGCAACGGCAGGAGGAAGGACGCCACCGGATCGTCCTCGTCGACGTCGACGTCCGGTGTCGCGGACAGCAAGGTCGCGGAATTGCTCGACATGCAGGCCCTCAACGCCAGGAGGAATACGCAGGACGACGTCGCCGAACGACTAAGGATCGAGGAGACCAAGGCGAAGCTCGCTCGTGCGAGGGAGGGTATGGCCAGGGAGGCGGAGATGCTGGCGGCGGAGAAGGCCGAGAGGGAGGCGAAGGCCGCGGCGCGTTCTGCGGAAATTGAAGGCGGGGGCATCCGTGGCGGATCGCTGTCGGTGATGGGGGGGCTAGGAGGAGGAGGAGGAGGAGGCAAGTGGGTGCCATCCCACCTTCGTAACGTCGGGTTGTCGGGGGGGGGATCCAGCGTTCGCGGACCCGCCTCCATGGACGGGTTGATGGGATCCGGCTTCCAAAAGGCGGTAGATATGGCGAGCGAGGAATTGTTCCCGGATTTGGCCGACGCCGATAAGATACTGGCCGAGAAGGAGAGACGGCAGAAAGCGTCGACGGCGTCGTCGTCATCGTCGTCTTCGCAGTCCGCAACCATCCGAGCTCCCGCGGGGTGGGGATCTAGAACTTCCGCGGCGGCGGTAGTGGCGCCGTCGCAGCCGTCCGCGCCGGCGCAGAGAAAACCTCTCAATTTGGCACCCCCCCCCGCCGAGAGGAGGCCGCTGAATCTTGCCCCTCCCCAAAAGAAGGACGAGGAGGATGGATCGGAGGGGGCGGCGAAGTGTATGACGAAGAAGGAATCGACCGAAAATACGCATCCCGACGTATTACCGGCAGCCGATGCGGTTTTAGAGTCGTCGATTTTGACGACTCTTGAGCCGCCGGATCTGGTCCCGGCTTCGGAAGCCCCCGCTGCACCCGTCGGTAACGAGGCAACGACACCCGCCCAAGATAAGCCAAAATTATTGTTAAAGAAGAAGAAGAAGAAGGATGTGTCTACCTTCAAACCGAGCACCTAAAGTTGATACGCAATTTTATTGCCGGGTTGATTTTACCTCCAGCATGTTGGGATTGGGAATCGCAACATGGCCGACTGCCATTGTGGTTGTTTTATGCTGTTGCCGTTCAAGAATGCCGCATTAGAGTAGAATGTTGATTTAACACGCAAAGTTTTACAGTCACACACTCTGGCGCATTGTGTTCAATAAGTCTTCATTTCATTACTCGTTAGAAGCTATGCCAAACCGCGCATGAAACCGTCAACGGATAAGCTAGAATACTCCTCTGTACTTCCCTGGTCCAAAGAACTGAGAACATTGTCATCCCTCACCTCTCCCTGACGCGAGGACGCACCCTCGCCACTACCTCCGCGACATGTGAAAATATCCAACAGTCGATCAGTGCCCATGCTGTACATGGTAGAGTTGTCAGTATTCACGACGGCGTCGCTCGTGGCCTTCTTGCGTTGTTGCAAATCCATCATCTTCTCCTCGATGGTATTGGACGTGATAAGGCGGTAGACGTTCACGGTCCTGGTCTGGCCGATGCGGTGCGCACGGTCCATCGCCTGAAGGTCGACAAAAGGATTCCAGTCCGGTTCGAGGAATATGACCTTATCCGCCCCTGTTGCCGATTGAATAAAGAAAAGTTCGTTCAGTTAACGAGCTTTGTTTACAACACGAAACCAAATAGTACCACTCACCCGTCAGGTTTAAACCAAGGCCACCAACTTTTGTGGTGAGTAGAAGGATTTTGATGTCCGGATCTTGATTGAATCGATCTACGATGGCGCTACGCTGCTTTTCGGGAACTCTTCCATCTAGACGAAGATAGCGCAATGACGGCATGTGAGGTTCGAAGAGCATTTGTTCGACAATGTCCAGGCTTTGCGTGAACTGAGCGAACACAAGGCATTTTGACATTTTGATTGCTTGCTCAGATGGATTATCATCAAAGGTATAAAAATTATCATGTTCAAGTAAGCCAATATCACTGCCGTTGTCAGAATCATTTTCATTGAGGTCAATCAAGTAGCCGGAGTCGTCATTATCAGCTGCAGTTATCTCGGGCTCTGCAATCCCAGCATGGCGTAAGAGGTCATTCAACGCAGATAGCTTCCCCGAGCAGTCCAGACGTGTAAACGACCGAAGACTCGCATCATGATCTGTATTTGGCGAGAACAACGTATGGAGAAGTGGGTGCGTGCAAATCAGTCTCAATTGAAGGAGCGACGCGAGAACTTGGTTGCCTATTTTTGAAGTGCCCGTAGCATCTCCCACCATTACATCGTCGACCATGTCCAGAGCTTCCTTCATCCCGGACCTCTTCAAAGTTTGTTGGTACATGGTATATTGCTGTTTGCTAAGCGAACACGGAATGTTTGTTATTATCTTGGGTGGCAGCTCTTGGATCACTTGAGACTTCTCGCGTCGAAGCACAAACGGAAGTACTTGCTGATGAAGAATCTTTAAACTCTCTAAACCCTGGTATGTTTCAGATGCAGATGCACCTGACGATTGGCTTTTGACAATCGGCTTTGCAAACTCATGTGAAAAACTCGACTCTGTTCCAAGAAAATTCGGCAGTAAGAAGTCAAATGTTGCCCAGATCTCATGAACGTTGTTTTGAATGGGGGTCCCTGTGACGTGAGCGATACAATCTGGTAAGGAAAATAGCAACGATCAAACACAAGCAAACAACTGAAACACAGAAGAGATAGTACTCACCAGTCAAGATTAACTTGTGATGAGCCTTCAATCTTTTCGAAGCCTTAGCAGTGGCTGGAATTGGAATGTACATAAGGATCAGCAGAGTACATAATATAATGACGATATAAAGGGGCACATAGGTACACGATCAACTACTTACACGTTTTCGGATTTTTCAGCAAGTGACCTTCATCCAAAATAACCCATTCCCACGAAATATCCTGCAGTAAATCGATGTCATTTCTCAGCACCGAATAGCTTGTGACAATAATTGTACTCCGGTTAAATCTTTCACGCCAATCAAGCCGTCGTGACTTCGCACTGCCTGTAAAATCAAACGGAGCAAATATTTCATTGCCAGGGAAGAACCGTTGTATTTCACTCAGCCAGTGACCGACGACTGATGACGGACATATCACCAGGGAACGTAAATTCGAAGATGCAGCATCAGTTTCTACACCCTTCTTCTCATGGTGAGATATAGCCACAGCGATCAAAGCTTGCAAGGTCTTGCCAAGACCCATGTCATCGCATAGTGCCCCGTTCAAATGCACATCTGCAAGGAAACGTAGCCAAGAGACCCCTTCCACCTGATATGGACGCAGCGTGGTGCCACTCTTTTTAAGGTGTGATAATATAGTTCCAGGCACGGCATATGGAGGCAGAGGCTCTCCAAGAATTAAATGTCGAATGACATCATTAGGTACAACTTGACCAACATTAGGATTTGACGATACACACGCAGCTTTTTCCATACGACTCGCCGCAAGCGGTGCAATCCGAACCAAAATTGCAAAAGCGCTGGCTGCCAACCGAGAGCACTCCTCAACCGCATCTGTCATCAAACGCATGACAATCGGTAAAAGTACTAATACATACTGCGACGCTAGGACTTCGAAGTCATGAAGTAGAGAGAGAAGAAGTTTACAGCCACCTTCTCTGCCTAGATCGTTTTGCAAGTCCAACAGACGGAAAATTAGAGGGGGTACTATTAGTTCCATTGCTGCGATGAAATCAATCTTGCAAAAGTTCCGAATAGCTGCAGATGCTTGGACTTGAAGTGGCTCGGAATTACTTGTACAAGCAACTTCAACTGCTGATCCGATGAATAATTCAAGTACACGTTTGAAAGATGAAGACGTTTTTGACATAGCATGAGAAATGACACGAAGCATGTAAATGGAATCAGAAAGCTCTTGCGACGACAAGTTTGGACAAGTATTGTTCATCAATGGTAAAAGCCGTTGCCAAACTGGCGTAAAATTTTCCAGGACGTCGGTAGTGCTCATGCTTGCAATGAGTAATTCGATGACATATTCTGCGCCTATCCGATTGACAGCTGCGCTGCACGCGAGAACGCATAGGCTTTCAATGAGCTTGTCTCTGGATTTTTTGTATGTAGGCTTCTCTGATAGAATTGACACAAGCTTCGATATGTGGCGGCATGTTTCAACTCGACGTGAGTTACACTCTTCATTTTTCAGTGATGTCATCAGGGCACGGATCAGACACGTCACTTTAAGCGGCAGATGCTGTGAGCCACACGCAATCAAGGCACCGGAGATCAATGCGGATGATCTCATTGACAACTCGGTCAACGATTTCTTTGATGATTTGCGAAGATCGTCAAGACGTATGCCTTTTGTGGAAAATAAAGTTTTCTCCCACAACTGCACAACATCCGCTGGTGAACGATGAGCTTCAGAATTCAATAACATTGCAAGCCCAGTATCCCAAATTGACTGCATATTGGTGTCTTCGAGGGCTGCACTGAATCCAATGTGCTCTTCTCGAAGGGTGCACACTGGATGTACTTCAAGCGCATGCAGCATGGTTGATAAATACTTATCAAAGAAAGGACTAGCCAACTCTGTCGATGATGCTATAGATATATGAAGTATGTAGCCAGCTTCGCATTGACCGACCCAGGGTGATTGTAGAGTTAAGCATATTGTATCTGAAAGAAAACAAGGACGGTGCGCCGAGTAAATCTTCCCAAAGAATTGTGAAATCGCACACGATGATGTGAGCAGCGAAATGAATGTATATTCAGGGGCGTTTTTTCCAACGCCAGTGGGGTGAGATAACCTTGTGAAAATGTATGGCATCGGATTATTAACACGGTCCTCCGAAGGCGCCAATGACCTTGAAATGTCGAAATACCGAAGAATCAATTCAATGAAAGTGTCGTCAACAATCGACTGAACATCCATTGCATTGGACCGTGTAAGCAAAACAATCGCTTCCAAAATCGCAGACCACGCTTGATTTCGGCTGTTGGCAAGTTCTCTACCCGATTCGTCATAGGATGCATCGTCATCGCAAGACGTAAGATCACCTTTACATATATATGTAGGCATGTAGTGAGTTTTGAATAATCTGGCAAGCAGACGAGCCAGCGCAATTGCACAGTCATTTATGGATTGAAAATGACCAGCATCGCAATCCGGCTTGACGGCGTCAGCGCCATCGAGGATGGCCCTCGCGATGGGTTCGGCCACCATACGAAGCGCACAATAGCACGATATTTTGACGTGTATCGAATCGTCTTCAATAAAGTCAACAAGCTTGTGCAGGATTGAGCCAAGCGATACAGATCCGAGCACCTCTTGCAGACAGAGAATAAATGGCGTACAACCTCGTGACAATAATTCAGCGAGCAAATGCAGTACATCAGCTGCGCATGAGGATACGCATTCTCTAATTGTAATAATTGCCTGCCACAGAGCATTGGATGATTCTTTCGCGATATTAATAGTATGTAGACTTGCATCTAGGAGGAGGGAAAGTCGTATGACCTGTGCAGCAACCGCTCGATTGTCATCGCTGACATCGGACAGTCCCAGTATAGATTGCAAGATGATATTGTCTAATGTTGAGTAGCGACGTATTGAAGCTTTGTACTCATCCAATGTCAAGTTTGTGCTTGCTGATAGCGGGCGTAACCCTTGAGTATCAATAGTCATGCTGGGCAGTGACAGCGTTCGTGACTGCCCGCTCATAAACAACGCCATAGCACAAACATACTTCCATGCCATCAATACCCCATGTCGAATTTCCCACTCATCATTACCCCTTCGCCCTACCACGTTGCAGCGCTGACGAGTGTATAACTGCGCCAATAAGTCATGTGTGCGAGCGCTAGTTTCGGGGCAGGCAGCTTCCAAAAGTATTGCCACGATTTGGGCCGCCATCTCGCGTATGGGCGCTACGATGGCACCGCTTGGAATATCATCCATATCGTTGGCGCCGTCGACGCCGCCACAGGAGGTGCCTGAGAAGTCCGCGAACCGATCCAAAGCTAATATGCAAACGCATCGCGCCAAAATATCCCCGGGCCACCTCCCGAAATTTCTCTTCTTCGTCGTCGACTTGTGATGCGACGACGAATGGACCTTCCAAGCGCGTAGCAACGCCAGCGTTCCCAAGAGCGCGCCGTGACGGACCGTCCAATCGGGGTCGAATGTTCTGTAGGCGAGTTCAGACCCCAACAGCGTTTGCGGGTTGCGATGTCGAGGGGCGTGTTGGGAGTTATAATCGGGAACTCCTTTGCTTGTCGTCGCTGTTTTTTTACTTTCTAGGACGAGTAATGCTCGTATGCTTATCCCCCCGTTCGTCTTCCTGTTTTCATCCAGAGCCAGATCAGATGTATCAGTCGGCCGCTGTTTCTTCGAACAATTCTCGCCGCTCCTTGAAGCGATTGTCGAGGTTTTCCCCTTTCTACTTATCGCCGGCGCAAAGTCTTTATCGTCGACAATGTCGTCGATGATACGACGTCTCTTTTTAATGCCAGACGACGAGATGTCATCCTCGGGGATCGGGCCGTGGTGTCCGTCGGCTAGAATCGGGGCGTTAAGTATCCCCCCCAAACCAAGACGCCTTGCCAATATTCGTCTCTGCAAGGCGACGCGTCTCTTCAAGAATGATTCCTCCTGCTGCTGCGTCGCGTCAAGATTGTGCAAAGCCTCTCGCTCGCGAATGTATTCCCTCGCCTCGTCGTCGATGTCCCAATCATACTGCTCTCCCGACGATGATAACAGCGGTCGACCGCATTCCACAATGATATCCAGCTGGTTGCGCTTGACGAGGTGCTCCCCGCCGCGAAAGTCATCGGCCGCGGCACGATGTAGATCGTTCACGTCGAGCCACAGAGATACCCCGCCTTCGTAACCACTGTCTCCCATCCTCTTGACATCGTCGACGCTATCGTAATCGTCGCCGCCGCCCACAAAGAAATGACGCCTATCCTCCACGGGCAGGCAACGCGCCACGTGCTCCAAAGCCAGAGCGCAATTGGCGCGAGTCGACCAATTGGAATCGAACAGGCCGCTCGTCGGTCGATCCTTCCTATTCTTCCTGTCTCTCCCCCTCTTTTTCTTTGCCCTCTTCTCCTCCCCCCCGACGACGCGACTCGTCCTTCTCTCCCTCCCGCCCTTGCCTCCCCCCCCGCCCCCCCGACGCGTCTTGTTGTCGTGTTCGTCGTTGTCGAAGTCGTCGTCTTTTCCATCGTCATCGTAACCACCGTCCTCCCCCCCCACCAGCCTGCCAATGAGATCCCATATTATCGTTCCCGGGTCGGTGGCGGGGGCGACGACGGCGGCGTCGTTCGTCGCGGTCGAAATGCCCACTATGTCGTCGTCATCGTCGCCGACGTCACTGTCGTCGTCGTCATCGTCCACGCCGCGGCGACGGCAAGATGACGCGTACCGTCCGAGCAGAGCCGACGCGCGCGAGGCGTGCGACGGGGTGCCCTCCCGCACGAGTCGTAGGAGGCGATGGACGTGGGGGGGGTGTTCCACCGCCGCCGCCATCGTCGTCGTCGTTGTCGTTGTCGTCATTGTCGCGGGTGGAGGGGCAACGACAACTTCCGGCCTCGCCCCCGACGACAAAGACGACGACGACGATGATGCTCCGTCCATTGTCTTCTTGTAGTAACGTCGGAAAATAGTATTGTTCTGTGCGGAGTCGTTCCTGTGTTTCGAGGATTTGTCCCCGAGGAGCTCTTGTCGGTGGTGGTGGTGTGAGAGGCAGGAAGAAGCGCGTTTAGAGCTGTTATTTTCAACAAGTTTGTTATACCCATTTTGGGATTTCGTAAAATGTACGCTTTTTTGCTATTTTTACTCTATTTCTGTTTTCAAATTCTAAAGATTCCTACAATGTGTACTAAAAATATTATCTCCATATTTTCTATTTTCACTCATTTTCATTTTCTCACTCATTTTCACTTTTAAAGTGAAAATGAGTGAGAAAATGAAAATAAAAATGAAAATGAGAGTAAATGAGTGTAAATGAGTGTAAATGAGTGCCAATGAGTGTAAATGAGTGTAAAAATGAGTGTAAAAAATAATGAATACCTTTGGCCGATGCAATAGAAGAGGGAATACTCATTTGTCCATCTATCGATGATCGTGCCCGTGCCATTGATATGACCCTAAAGGAAGTGTCCGGAATTCCTCATCAAACCCAGCATATGACCTGAGGTTTGTCCAGGGGCCTGTACAATTACCTCATGAAGCCATCCAAGTCAAGGGATGAGGGGGAGGAAGGGACGGGGACGCAACGACAAGGATGGTCGACGACAAATACAATGACGAATACGATGACGAGTACGAAGCAGACGACGACAACATCAGGGCGCTTATATGTTGGCTCTCACCAATGACCACGACAAATGTCACTGGGGAGGGAGGAAGAGTCCTGGGAAGGGCTCGGCCGGGATCCCCCCTGCGTGCCAAGCAGCAGCAACTGCCGCCGTCGTACTTCGACGTCCCATCAACAACTCCTTGCGCACACATCGTCTTGGTGACATCGTTGATGATGCTAACGGAGTGGAGGATAGTGTCCACGTCGAACGGTGAGGCCGCCGACGACGACAGCATCCGGGGCAAGAGACACACCTATCGCTCGTGCCCATTCCCGCGCCGGTGCGGTGGCAGCCTGGACCTGTCAGCCCTCCTCCCCCCGCCAAGATCGGCGATGATGCCACTGGCAACAACCCCCTTGAGCCCTCGAGGGATGTCGCCAAATGGAAGTCCTTGTCTCCCCCGTCCTTGTGGAGGACGGCGCGTTGATGCTCATCGCAATGTGCGTCACCAGGAACAACAACGACGACAATGACGTCGAGGGGTCTGCCACGCACGCATATGTTGCGAAGATTGGTCTGGCGGGCGCCGTACGTTGTGGACGCGGCGTGGCGTGATAGTCACTCAGGCCCGTCTCTCTAGATTTTGGAAAGGCTGGCGTGCGTCGGACTGGCGGTCGCCGAGGAGGAGGAGGACGAGGGGACGATCAGGGGAGGGTTGCAATAAATTTTTGGATATTGGAGACGATTTGCAATTAATTGCTGGGGATTCGTATTGCACCCTTGTCTCCCTGTATTGCAATTAATTATTAATCTCCGTATTGCAATATAAATTAATTGCTTAATATTCTACAGCATGATTGCAGTACTCAGCCGTATGGATGCGTAGACACAGAAGGGCAGTCACGCACACGACTGATCAGTC
>JALLPB010000296.1:0-16386 GCA_036939975.1 Cyclostephanos tholiformis | reverse complement strand
GCCGCCACCGCCGCCGGCGGCGGCGGCGCGCGAGGGGGGGTCCGCCGCGCCGGATCATCGATCGCGTTGCGTCGGCTTCGTCGTCTTCGACGACGACGACGACGACGACGCCGCCTTCGCCCCGGAGACGTCGACGACGAGGGGGGGGGGGGGAACGAACGAGGATGCGGAGGAGGAGGAGGATGCGATTCGACAGTATCGACGATACCGATCGTCGCCGGACGAATTCCCGAGTCACGAGCGATTGAAATTCGTACCCCTGCCGTCGGGATGTCTCCCCCCCACCCCCGTCGTCGTCGCGAATCGCGATTCCTCCTCCTCGTCCTCCCCGACGACGTCGACGTCGACGTCGATGATGCGGCATTGGCCCGCCCTGGTGTATCGCAACCTCGCCGAGGTCATACGCGACATGCCCCCGGGGGCGCCCAGGGTGATCAAGGCGAGGCTGTTGGTGGAGCACCTGCGCCGTCCCGACGTGGCCATCGCGAGGTTGATCGGGTGGGACATCGATCCGACGACGCGCTTCCCGGAAACGAACATGCGCCTACTGCGATTGGACGGGATCGACCCGTTCAACGACGACGACGACGGCGGCGGCGTCGTGGTGGGGGATGGTGATGGCGATGGCGCGGGCGGTGGTACGGGCACGAGTGCGACGATGGACTTCGTCGACGGACAGTTCGAGATGGAACGAGCGTGCGACGAGGTCATGAGACGGCTGAGGAGACGACGACGGGCGGGGCGGAGGCGCGGCATTGGAAACGACGGAAAAAACGACGGGGACGAGGATGAGGATGCGGATGCGGATGCGATGGAGGCGCACGTACGACGCCTGCGCGCGGCGATCGACGTGGCGTTGAATTGCCTGGCGATCGATGTCGGCGCCGATCCGATGCCGCCGAGGAGTACTAGGGACGACGAAGACGATGACGATGACGATGCGCCGAACAACGGCGGCGTGGGGAAGGGGGGGGGCGTCCGTGGGGTGGGGGGGGAGAAGCGGACGACGAAGAAGGGGAAGGACGGTGCCGCCCGCGGTGGCGAGGCGTGCCAAAACGTGGAGAGGACGATATTTTCCACCGTCGTGAAGATTTCCGGGACGACGACTACGGAAACGAATGGGAAGGTCGTCAAGGGCGCCGACGCCGTGGGCAAACATGGCCGAGGAGATGACGTCGATGCCACGACGATGAGGACCGGTGACGAAACTAAGAAGGGGGGAGGAGGGCGCGTTAAAAAGAAGAGGGCCGACGGAGCCTCGAATTACGGTGGCAAGACGTCGAAGGGGGAGATTACCGACGGCGCCGACACGGCATCGGGCAAACGGGACGCCACCGCCGAGTCCGTCTCGGGATCCGCTCCCTCGTCCCACGATCCGTCTCGAAGGACGGGTGGCGATGGCGTCGCGGCGCTGAGCACGATGACAAGTGAGGAAGCGGTCCCCTCCTGGAAGGATGTCTGGTCCGCCATGAAACGCCACGGCTGGACTTGGAAGGGTGGGTCCGGCCTCATGACCGACTATTACTACATCAAGCCAAAATGCAAGGTCCAGGGAGGATTGCCCGGTCGGGATTACTTCGTGCGCGTCGAGGACGCGATGGAATTCGCACGCGATTGTTACGGTTGGCACCAGGGGGCATCGTCGTCAACGATTTCGCGGGAGGAGCTATTCTCGAGGATCGAGGATCACGCCAGGCATTGTGGGGAGAGTGTCCCGCCGCTCCTCCTCGGCGTCAACGGTGGGACGATGAAGCTCGACGATCCGTACGAGCCGTGGAGGGAAGTGTGGACAAAAATGCTCCGAAGTGGATGGACATGGCGAACCGGGACCGGACTGATGTTGGATTACTTTTACATCAAGCCCGACTGCAAGGTCGGGGGAGGAGTCGAGGGGCAGGATTATTTCGTGAGACTGGAGGACGTACAGAAATTCGCCGCGAGGAATTACGGCTGGAGGGGGGGATGCGGCGTAGAACATGGCGCGGCTCCCGTCGCCGCCGGTCGGGTAATCAAGACCGATCGGACGACGAATGTTAGCGCACACGAGGTCCAGAAGGATAATCCTCATAGGGTAGAGAAACGTGCAAAGAAGCCCGCGAAGGCGAAAGACGTCCGCGCTGAGGAGGGAACGACCAAACGTAATGCTCGTCAAAACGAGTACACCGCAATCAATGACACCGATGACGAGAGCACCTTTAGCCAATCCGGCTTTCGTACGAAGAATCTATTTTCGGATGAGTGCTCGGACGAAAATGTTCCACCGCTATCATGCGACATTGACCCCAATGAACCATGGAAACACGCGTGGGATAAAATGAGACGAAGCGGTTGGACATGGAAGACGGGCACAGGACTCATGACTGATTATTATTATATTAAACCGGGTTGTAAGGTAAAGGATGGCGTGAAGGGAAGAGATTTCTTCGTCTCAGTAGAAGACGTGCGACGCTTCGCAACTAGGAATTACGGTTGGAGGGGAGATGGTGGCTGCGTCGAACGATCGGATGCTACCTCTGGCAGTGGCGGTGACGTTGACGGTAAGAAACGCAGCTGTAATTCCGTGGAGAGTATCGCTCCAGGGAGCAAGCGCCAGAAAGGCGAGGGCCATCAAGTCGCCACGGCGTCATCCAGTGTCGACTTGTCTTTGCGATCTCAGCCGGCAGTCGATCCATTCGAAAAAAGGGGAGTTTGGCAAGCGCTACAAAGGGAAGGATGGAGAGCAATTAGCGCTGGAAAGTACAACAAATTGCATGATTGGTATTATTGCCGTCCTAGCTGCGATCCCGGAGATGGTACGAGCAAGCTGGGTGTTGACTTTTTCCTCTCTGAGGATGCTGCCGTTGAATTCGCAAGACGTTCCTCCATGGTAACCTCGACATCGATTAAAAATATGGATGAGGAGCAGCAACAGCCGAATGCAGCAACCCAAGCTGCCATGGTGCCATATAATGAAGCAAAATCAATTGAGAAACATCATGCAAGAGGACGAATGCATGAAATCGATTACCTATTAATATCATCAAAAATAAAAGTGAGCGAAACGCCTGCTGGACCGCTGAGCACTCCACCCGACTGCAGAACAAAGCCACAGGATCCGGCCATCCCTCTGCCATCTTCTGCCAAGTCATGCTCCTCTGCATCCAGGCACGACTTGTATGAATGGAGCAGCCTTTGGCCATTGCTCGAAACGGCAGGTTGGCAAGTCATAAAGGCCGGCAAGTACAATCCGCTGCACGATTGGTATTACGTCCGACCAAGCCGCGACCCCCGTGATGAAAAGTCCAAACTCGGCTTGGATTACTTTGCCTCCAAAAACGATGTCATTGAATTTGTTAAAGTTGAAGACGAAAAGGAAAGTGCTGGAACGGTGGAAAAAAGTGTGGGTGCAATGTTGCAAGCATTTGAGGAGGAGGCAGCGATGTGGACGTGAGCTGACCACATATGATGAAACTTTCCTGCTTCTTGGCCATTTTTTCTATCAAAAAGTATCTGACTATTGCTAGATGCATACCAGGAAAAAGTTTTTGTTTTTACTTTCACATCGAATACTAATATTTAATTTCATAGAAAACGAGATAGACACCTCATAAACGGGTTTAATGGCGTGCACGCCCTTAGCCCCGCCGCAAAATCATTAGGTGAACCAGTTTGCTAGTCAAAGGATACACTCGCATTAGCAGTTACCAGAATCGAATGCTTCTACTTGCTCAGTAGCGCTTGATGCCTCGCTGATCATCCCCGCACGTAAAAACTTCCTCCATCGGCATCCGATTCCCAACTATGCAAGATGCGTACCTGGTGATCAGCCAGCCAATTTTATTCTTGAAAGGCGATTGAAGTATTTTAGTAAAATCCGTTTTACCAAGCCATGTCATTTTTGTCAAAAAGACATAACTAATTATTTTCCCAACTCATCTTTTGTCATGCAGCGTACTCAGAGCGGCAAGCAATACTCTCTCGGTGATATTTTGGTGCTATTCTCTCCTTAGACATACAGCGAAATAAGAACATAAACCATGTACAAACCACAAGCCACATAGCCGTAACCCCATCCAATTAGTCCCTTTCCTATGACCAAACCCACGAATATAATCAGTGCGCAGTTGGAAATGGTAAATATAAATCCCGTGGCTATATTGCGCGGCAACTCGACGAGAATTTCACTCTTGCCCGTGCTCTTCATCAACGCCCAAAAGCCAAATCCGAGTCCGACGCACAGGTTGAATATTGGCCCCGCAAAGCACGCAGTCGTTGCCATAGTTGATAGTCCTTTCTTCGAGAGGGTGTAATTCGCCACGAGATCTTGTATTGAGTTTCCGAAAGCTAGGACCGTGAGGCCGAGAACGGTCGATGGTATTTCGAGTATGATGCCAAAGAGCTCCAAGATCTCGACGAGTTTATCCGCGATGGAGTCGAGCCATGTAGCAGCAATCGCGAAGCCAAAAAGAGTTAGCGGCACCTACGATGATAAAACCAATCATGTGAGCGCAAAGTCGAGGAGAATTTGATTTGGAGGCCTACAATATCATATTTTGCGCATAAATACACACACACTGAAATAACATATATAAGAGCGTTTTGCTCCTGCTCACCACCATGTAAAAATCCATCGGACCATTGCCACCGGGGGCGTATCGAATAACGATTAGACCCATCGCCAGCGTCATCGTCGATAAGACATATCCAGCGTACGATGAAAAGATATCCACGTCAAATTGATCAAGGAAATAAAACCAAAGCCATATTGGAGAGAGAATCAGGGACACGGCAACGAGAGGTCGGCAGTAGTAACCATCGCATGGGACCGGATTCGTCAGCTGATTCGGGAAAAAAGGAGTGATAGGGGTGGAAGGGACGATACTCAAAAGGGTAAACACACGGGTGAACAATAGATGAGAGACAGACCCACCTTTCGCGCGATCGTAAAGGGCAACTCAACTGTGAGGGCGATAATTTCCCAAAGGCTGTTATCATCGTTCGTATCCTGATTGCGGTTTTTAGAATATATGCCATTGAAGAAATCTCGCCAATGCTCCGAGAATTCTGTCGCATTGGCGTGATACGCCTCCTTCCAGCTGTTGGGTCTGACGCTGTGCGGGGGGAAGGACGAATTCGCCATACGATCTCCCTCGGCGTTGGCGGCGCCCCCCCCTCGAATGGCGATATCGCATTCGATATACGACGTTGCCTCGACCGAACTAGTCGATGGCGGACGGGTCGTCGCTGCCCCCCCGTCGTCGCTAAAGCTCGACGAATGCAGTCTGACGATCGCGGCGGCGGAGACCGAGCGCGCGGTTCCGTCGTCGCTAATCATTCTTAATAGGGACGGTCCGCCGGGATGATGGGGATGAACGCCGTGATTGGGATGGAAGGTAACTAGCGGCTCCGTGCCATCGTCTTGGACGGGCGCCCATCGATCGACTATGGCCGTCCGATGACGATGCTTTACCTTTTCCTCCATCTTCTCCCCCACCTCGTCCTCCTCTGCGCAGCTATAGTTGCTGATGGCCACGATGACAGTCTCCCCGAGCGTGTGGCTGTGTTTTCGGGGATGACGATGCGACGGAGGAGGGAGGGATGACGACGACGAGTACATCAATGGCGTTCGGTCGTTCGGTACCGACGACGATCCGTCGCGCGCACCCTCGTCCGTCATCCTCGTCGACGTCATCGCGACGGCGGGAGGGGAAGTTCCCATCGCACCTTCACATTCTCCCATCCCCTCGTCGTCCATCGAGGCGCCCATCCCTACCTTTCCCTTCCTCTTCTCCTCCTCCTCCTCCATCCTCGTTCGTCGAGGGACGTGATAGAATACGTGATGCGCGTCGGCGAATAATACCAACATCACGTAACACGCGTATATCCCCAACATGACGTACACGAATCCGATGTCGATGATGCCGCATCGCAAGTACCACATGCTGATGACGCACACCAAAACGAGGACGGCGATGTCTCGCAATAGAGATCCACGACATGGCACGCCGACTGCGCCGTCGTTTCCGCCGCCGCCGACGGCGATCACGATGATGCCGAATATGACCGTTGTGACGAACATGCAAGTTCCCGTGAGTTCTCCCAGCGCCATCTCGTATCCCTTGTCCTCGCCGCCGCCGCCCCCGCCCCCCCCCTTTCCGGTGGCGAGCATTGCGTTCATCGTCGCCGCCACGTCCGGGGCGCCATTTCCCAACGCCAGGAGGGTAACGCCCGCGAATCGCGGCGGCAGGCCCAATTGCAGGCTGAACATTTCCAATCCGGGACTGAAGAATTCGTCGGTCGTGCTCGTTAATAGGCGAAAGAGGAGCAATAGGAGTAACGTCAGCGGCAAGAGGGATAGGAAACGACGGTAGGGGTGATTCCTATACCGTCGTCGTCGTCGTCGTCCTTGCCGACCTTTACCGCGATGATGACTACGACGATGCTCGTCGGCATCGACATCTCCGGCGTCGGCGTCGTCTTTCGTGCCGTTCTTACCCGGATCGTCGACGTCGTCGTCATCGTAAACGATGCCGTCGTCGTACTTCGCATCGCAGAAGAGGACGGGTAAAATGACGCCATTTCCATCATCGCAGGTCGTCGCGAATAGCAGACATTCGTCGTACGACGTAATACGTAGTCGACTCCAGTCCGAGCATGGATGGTAGGAGTAATCGTCGTCATCATAGACGATATCCTCCACCTCACGCGGCGGCATATCTTTCATCGCCGCGGCGGCAGCAGCGGATGTGAGAGGAAAGGGAGGAGGAATTTCGTCCTCCTCCTCCTCCTCCAAATCGCCGCCGTCAGGAAAATCGCGATTACGACCACCACTACTACCACTACTACTACCACTACTACTACTACGACGACGACGACGACGCTTGGACAATCCCCTCCCCCCCCCACCCCTGCTGCTACCCCCCCCCGACGAAGAGTAAGAGGACGACGATTCCGATTCCGACGACGACGGCAACGCGATGTCGAATACGACGACGTCCACCGTCGATGCCGTTCGAGTCATCGCGAGGAGCGCGAGTAGCAACGACGATGCCATCCGCCTCCCCCCCCTCACCACCACCCGTCGGCCCGTTCGTGGGATCATCGTGCTACGTCGTCGTCGCACCGCCGGCTCGGCATCGCGTGGCATTCGTCGTGGAGGCGTTCGTCGATCGTCGATGACATAGTCGTCGTCGTCTTCTAGGTCGTGATCTATTCCCACCATGACCGCGGGGGGCTCGTTCGTAGTCGTCGATGTCGTAGTCTTCAAGTCATCGTCCTTCCGTCGCTTTCGCTTCCCTCCTCCACTGCCGCCAACTCTCTCCACTGATCTGTTGGCACTGATTGAGGGCATGGTTCAACCAAAAAATATTTTTTTTGGAGGATAGGTACTAATATATGTCAGTCTCATCAACCCCATCTGGGATGAGAGCTCTAAAAATAATGGATATTATGAATCTAAAACGATGAGAGCAGTGATAGATGTGTTAATCCTGCAGTTTTAGAGTGTGGTATTTTATATAA
This sequence comes from Cyclostephanos tholiformis, assembly GCA_036939975.1. Classification (NCBI taxonomy): domain Eukaryota; phylum Bacillariophyta; class Thalassiosirophyceae; order Thalassiosirales; family Thalassiosiraceae; genus Cyclostephanos; species Cyclostephanos tholiformis. The sequence goes on along the minus strand of JALLPB010000296.1, from coordinate 8,886 downwards.
TAACACCGTCTACGAGTTCCCATGTAAGAGGGTCTCAACTGATGATCCCATTCCTTAAAACCTGTGATTCTTTTTTGATGACATCGTGCAAACATCGATCATGTGAAGTTGTTGGTTTGTTTCTGCTTCCATAAAAGAGACATGAGATAGTGGAGCCACTAAAACGGAACACCCCAATGATCAATGCGAGAATGATACAACCAAAAGGAATTGCAATAAGATCATACATGACATAAGGACGCGAACTAGATCCTTGTCAAGTGTCGCGGCATGTCATGGAGCAGGATACATTCCGTCACCAATTTTGATGTGGAGTTAAGTCCCAGGACGACGTATCGTCGAAACAAGGACGAGAGGAGGGGAATAATGTCTCTAGACTTCTCACAACGGCTGGTACGACATAGAACAATAGGACGAGATTAGGATGAGTTAAGACTCAACCCAGTAGAGCTTGGGATGATATAACAGTAATGAGAAGATCTGCTGCATAATTTTCCTCTTAAATTGTAAGCCACCTAAATTCCCTTATTCCTCAACTTTCTGATGCGATCCTCCTCGATGTCGAACAGACCCGTATCAACCTCCTGGTCGGGTCTGAACATCGCCTCATACATCAGTCCGGGATCCTCGCGCGTGCCCACGCAGCTCTTCAAAACCGAGAGGTACTTCCTCACCGCGTCCCGATAGTGTGTACCGACCTGCCTTTCCTCGTAAAGCCTCTCCCCGAGGATCGATTGATCGCCCGCCGCGAACGTGCGATTGTGATGACGCAACGTGAGCATGATCTCGTCAAGCACCCCCTTCTCGACGCCAAGCCTCGCGAGCTCGGCGATGTCGTCGGGGTCAACGTGACGCTCCCAATCGTATAGGTCGGCGCGTAATTCCTCGATGGAACGGGACGGGCGGGCAGTCTCGCGCTTGCCGCGTCGCAACAACTTGTCGTGCACGGGACGAAGAGTCACCTCGCATCCGCCGATGATCGCCTTACCGTTCTCGTAGGCGCTCCCGACTTTATTGATCTCGCCGGGGAGTTCGAAGCCGACGTAGGCGCAACCCGTGGGTATGCCTTGGGAACAGCGCACGATGTGCCCGGAGCCAAACACGTCGCGTCGGTCAGCGCTGAAGGGCTGGAAGAACGACGCGAGGTCGTCCAACGTGATGGAGGGGGGAAGTCCCGTGATGTGCAACATGTCGTTGTGACTAAGGTACATTTCGTGGGGAGGGACGTCCCCGGTGACGAACAGTCGTCTGCCAAGCTTCGACGCACCGAAGGCACGATTGACTCCCACCCACTGATCGAAGACGCGCTCACGCTTGGCGCGCAACACCTGGATGGGACGCATACCGATCCCCACGGCGACATTGTTGGCGATGTTGGACGACTTCAGCGCCCTCGATACGAGGTCGGACGACGCCAAGTTGATCAACGCCGTGGTCGGCGAAACGCGGAAGTAATCGTCGTTGGTGAAGGGGCCAAACATCGCCTCGAGACGCGATCCGGGGGGGAACATCGATGCGAAGAGTTCCGCCGACGTTGTCGATTTGGGCAGGCCCGTCACCTTCAGTATCGAGTCGGCCCCGGCGGGGGACGATTCCACGAATTTTGCCTCCTCCTCCATCATCTTTCCCTCGTCTTCCTTGCACCGCTCATACTTTAGCAGCTTAACCGGATGGTTCACACGCAATCTTCCATCGCTGGCGCTGTCCATCATAGCCTTCTTGGCCTCCAACTTCGTAGCGAATCCGACAAACGCCGATGTCGAAGACGCCGGACACACATCCACGGAGCTTCCGCCAAAAAGCTTAGCGACATCCTCCGCGATCGACTGCCTGTGGAGCGGGTCCTCGAAGTCTAGGGCCTCCCCCATCTCGTTGAGGTGTGGCACGAGTCCGGTAACGAACAGGTATCCCTTATACCTGTTTACGAACTCTTCGGGGGGCATGACTCGATCCCTCGGGAAGGTAGGACGCGGCTCGCGCTTGCTGTCGGGATGCTTCGCCTTCCTCTCCATAACCGCGTACTTGGAGGGATGGTCCGTCACCGCGAAGAGCCAATCGTCGAGCGTGGGCCCGTGCGGCTTCAACGGCAGCACGGCGTTGCTGTCGGGCCTCGTGGGCTTCAGGAGCAGGGGATTGTCAAGCTTGGTAATGTCCCGGAAGTAGTAGTCGTACTCGAACGTCTGCGATAGCGGGTCGACGTCGCCGTCCATCTCCGAGGGCGGGGGACGATATACACGCCCGCTCGGATCGCCCACCTGCTCGTAGTAACCCTCCTCTTTGAGCTTCATCAGCGCCTCCCAGTCCATCGCCTCGTAATCGAACACGTACTCGCCAGCGTCATTCTTGCGAACGTGCTCGTGATTCTCGAGGTCCATGTAGTCGGGGTCGTTCACGTCGACGAATGGCTCGATGTCGGCGTCCGAATTGTAACCGTCGTCATCCTGATTGTCAACGCGGTATGCGACGTGAGTGTTTAGGGAGTGTTCGAGGTGCTCACGCTGCATGATATCGCCGAGCACAGCCTCGTCCTCGCTGTCGTACCCGTCGTCACTATTGTCGCCTTGGTCTGCATTATCGCGAGCGTTCCCCCTAAGGAAGCCCAGCGATCGCCGACGATCGTGAGTCGGCGACGCACGTTCTCGAACGGGTGCGATTGACGCGAACCCCCCCCTGTCAGTCCCATCTTCCTCACCAGGCCGCCGCTGCTGCCAATCGCCCCTCCGCATCATCATCGCCCGCAATCCAGTGGGAGGGGACGGCGACGGGAAAGCCGTCGAATCCGCCCCCCCCCCCTCCGCATCGATCAGGTCGCCCATGATCCTGCCCGCCATTTCCCCCCGCACCGCCGACCTCATCCCCCCCGGCATTATCACCCCCCCCTCGTCGTGAACTCCGTGACCGTGCCTCTTCCGCGCCGATAGCCTGGGTATACCCGACGAGTGCGTTCCCGGTGCGAGTCGTCCCTCGGATGCCGGACGCAGTACCGACTCGGCGAAATTGGGCCTTTGATTAGGAGATGGGGAAGCGTGGCCCCCACCGTCACCGCCGCCGCCGCGGTGGGGCCGCTGCTCCCCCCGTCCCGACCCGCGGTAGTGTTGCCCCCCTGCCCCCCCCCCCTCGCGCCTCGTCTCCATTCCCGACAAGCGAGTGGGTGGCGGTGGAGGACGATCGGGCCGACCTCTGCCCCACGACGAGCCCACGCCGCCCCCCTTCTCCTCCTCCTCCTCCTCCCGTCCCGGCCGACGTGGGAAGGGGGGCGGAGGCATCCGTCGACGATCTTCGTAGTCATCGCCCCCCCCCCCCCCTTCTCCCACTTCCGCGGCGGTCGCCTTCCTCCGCGCCTCGCCACCGGCGAACTGCTCCAACGTCTTCCTTCGTGCGTCCTCGAGGTCCCTGTCGATCGCGCCCATCCGTCTTGCGCGCAGGGCCGAGAATGTGCTGCCCGCCCCCCCTCTGCTGCCGTCATCGTGTCGTTGTTTCATTTTATTTTCGTTTTCCGAAAGAGAATGGGGTTATGGTGGATTAGAAACGACGCGGGCAGTTCGGTCGAAAGCGACGGGTTAGAGGTCGTGACCTCCGATCGGATCGGTTAGTCCGCAAATCCGAATCATCCCCCCCTCCACACCGACTGTCGTTGGACCTTGAGAAAATAAAACTCACCCATCACCGCCATCCCCCCCCCTGCCACCGCCACCGCCACCGCCACCACGCCCGACGGTTGTCGGTCCACCCCCCCTTCCCGCGACCGGATGATTCCCCCCCCCTCCTCCCCCGCCTCCTCCTCTTCCACCTCCTCGGCCCAGCCCTCGTCCTCGTCCCTCCCCCCCCGCAGGCGGCTCGCGACGGTGCGGCCCGCCGGGTGGTCCCGAGGGGGGGGGTTGGAATGCGCCACCGCCACCACCACCATCACCATCACCAGACGAAGATGCTGCAAAGGAACGAAAATGATGATGGATCATCATCGGCATCGACGGCCGGCGGCGCCGTATTAGTAGGATCGAAGCCGACGTCGCCATTTTTTTCAGTCAATTTTCTATACTACGTGGGTAAGTACTATCTACGTATTTTTGTTTCTGGCCTCGGTTTCACAAAACCGGTTTCTCTCCGTCTTACCAGGCACTCAAAGATGCCAAGGTTTGGAGCCGAGTGACACTCCAACCACCAAACCGACTTCTCGATCACCCACAAAGACTGATGGCCACCTTGACACTGGCATTTATATGGCAGCGTGAATGATATTCTCGTACCGTGCGGTGGGGAGAGAGTACGATACATCGGCGATTGCAACTAAATGCGAAAGCACGCTCATTAGATTGTTGGTGTGAGTGATGCTCGGATTGGCGGTGGCTTCCGTTGAGAGAATCTTCGTGCACCGAACTAGGTAGGTAGATGATGACGAGTATCGCACAAGTGGTACTATATCTAATTGTTCTCGAGTTATCGCCACATGGCATTATATACATCCTTGTGTGCCTCTGGGGTAAATTATATATACACCGGCTCATTCTAAAACTTTTACATCCCGACGAAATAGAGCGTCAAAGGCGGGCGGTACGATTGGAAATCGTCGGAGTCGCCTCGGTATCGCAACGAGCGAGGGACGCTTCCGTCGCGTAGAATGGCGATCGCGGTAGCCGTTGTAGGCGCTGCCGCTGCCGCTGATACTCGGACATGCCCACGTCTAGGGAGATGCAGCCTATCCCGTCCTCGTCCTCCTCCTCCTCGTCGTCGTCGTCGTCTGGTCCGATAATGATATTGTTCTTCGAATTTCCGTACCTTCCACCGCCATCATACTTGCCGTTTCTACCACAGCGTCTCGAGGGGATGATGACGCTCTCGTCTGCTCTATTTTCTTCGTCATCGAGTCCGCCATCGTGGCGGTATCCTCTTCTACAATCACCATCCTCGTCCTCGTCCTCGTCATCCTCTTCCCCGTTCTCTCCCCCCCGGACGGTCGTTCTGCGACGCGAGCGCCCCCTCGCGACGAGGAAGACCAGCAATGCCGCGGCGACGACGACTGCCGTCAATATCCCAAGGACGAGACCGATGTCGGTGTTGTTACCATCGGATTCGATCAATTGTTGTTGCGATCCCGCCGGGACCTCGCGACGATCGACGGATACGATCGCGAGGTGCGTCCCCGACATGATCCCCCCCCCCCCGGCGTCATCCTCGCCGGACGCGAACATAGTCGCGACGTCGTCGTCGTTCTTCGTTATGTGGATTATCCCCCGATGAATGATATCCCTCATCGTCGTCTCGACGATAGAGTTGTTATCGTCGTCGTCGTCGTCGTCGTCGTTCGCGCTCGACGCCGTCGTCTTTGTATCGCCGTCGTCGGGTTCGAGGTAGTACGCCGTCATGTATCCCGCGATGGGGTAACAAAGTGCGGCGGTGGCGGCGGAGTCATGGTCGGCGACGACGAACGACGACGAAGACGAGTTGACGTTGCACTCCGACGCCCCGAGGATCTCATCCGGGGGCAACGACGAGAGCTTGCCAAGTCGTATCATCGCGCTCATCCCAATCGTCTCCCCTCCCGACGACCTCGCCTCCGCCGTCGTCGTCGTGGCCCCGCCCCCTCCGACGTCGTCGCAAGAAACGAGGGGGGACGTACCCGACGTCGTATTAGACATTTCCGATCCGACGTAGTCCAGGAGCAATCCCTCGAATCGACCGAGGACAGCGCGCAGCAACGCCTCCGCCTCCTCCTCCGCCCCCGCCGCCGGTGGTGTCGACGTCGACGTCGACGCCAAGTTCGAGGTCGTCGTCGTGGTCGTGTTAGGCATCAGCAGGGTCAGGTCGTAGTCGAATCTCACCACGAGCTTGCGCATGCGCAACGTGGTGGCGAGTTGTCCATCCGCCGTCTCGTCGTTCTCGATCGATGATCCGTCATCGTCATCGACGTCCTCGTCGTCGTTGCAGTGATAATAGTGAGAGGTGGGAACGTAATGAACGTTGGTCGATTCCGTCGACATTGTCGATTCCGTCGTCGATGTCGCGGAGTGGGCCATCGTTGCGGTTCCGATCGTCGCAGTCGACTGCGTCGTAGTAGTCGTACCGCCGCCGCCGGTCGTCGGCATCAGGGACGACGATACGTCGAGCACTTCGCTCGTCGGCGATGAAATCGGGGGCGACATCAGCTCCGACGCATCGAGGGGGAGGATGATGACGTCCTCCACCGTGATCGTCGGCGAATACGTCGGCGTCGTCGGCGAATACGTCGGCGTCGTCGACGAATCCACGATGATCGCGTCCTCCTCCGTCCAAGTCGTCGTCGTCGCCGCCCCCCCGTGGCCGTCGTATTCGTTACCGGGGGCGGGTGCGGGGCTCGGGACGGGGGAAACGACGACCACGTCCTCCTCCACCACGATTCGATAAGATATCGCGCCGTTGAACAATCGCGGACTAAACGTCATGCCATCCCAACCGGCGCGCTTCGCCGTGCCCACGCCGTATATCAAAGCGTGCTCGTCCTGATAATACAGCCTCCCGTCATCGATCGAATCGGTATATCGCACGTACGGTCCATCGGGCGTGCTGACGTAGAACGATCTCTTCGTTCCGGCGCGCACGAGTAATGGCATCCCCGTCATCCCCGCCGTCGAGACGTCCTTCGTCCCCCCGTCCAACTGCCGTCGCAGTCGTCGCGACGATGACGGCGATGATATATCTTTCCTCCTCCTCCTCCTCCTCCCCCTCCTCCCCGAACCATCATCATCCGCGCGCGATGGCACGCGGGTGGGATAGTCCATCCCGCCCCATCGATCCGACGTCAATGTCTCGTTCGTCCAGACCGTCCAGGCGTCGACGTCGTCCTCGTATCCGCTATACGATCCCTCCCTCGTGTACACGACCAAATTCAGGCCACCATCATCATCCCCCCCACCCGCATATAGCACGACGTTGACGTCCAATCCGTCTATTAGGATGTCACCTCCCACCTTGGCGCGTACGTCGAATAAAAAGCCGGAGGACGATCTCGTCGAGGAATAGGTCGTAGTCACGAGGGATGTGGGGGGGTTGGACGATTCGTCCGTAATATTATCCGCCGCGGCCACTCCCACCGCTCGAATCATGCCATCGTCGGCGGAGTCGTACCCGCCCTCCTCCATCCCGAGTAGTGCCCTCTCAGACGCGAGGCTCCCTTCATCCTCGCCCTCGTGCCAAGGGAGGGACGAGCCCACCATTTTATTATATAAATATATTATGCTCTTATACTACTTGTCAGAAGGGATTGTATCCCCGATGCACAACGACAACAATAATATTATCGGAGCAGGAGGAGGAGGAGAGCGCCCACTGAGAACATGAATATATCACATACATCCCGCTCCTTGGCGACTTGCCCCTCACCCCCACCCCCACCCCCACCCTCGCATTATTGGCAACGTCCAACATATCGTGCGTCCTCGTTGTCGAAAACACAACAGACGGCGTTGGATATTATGATGTGTGTAGAGTGGACTCCCTTTCGCTCGCGAAATGGATGCCAATTTTGGCGGGTGAGGCGGCGCCGCGTCGTGCGGGGGAGGAATTCAGTAAGTATGAAGTAGAGACTTGTCACGTCTCATTTTCCGGTGGTGAGTGAGAGCGTCCTTTTTTCCCCCGCCATAAAAATAAATGTTAACACAGTATTGGCGGCAGTCTGGTAGATGAACATGGTTGAGCACCAAATTTTTATTCGTCTTCGTGTTCTTTTTCTTGACATTAGAGAAGAGAGAATTTGGTTCAAAAACTGTGGGGGGGAAATTTGGGCTCATCAGTTCTTGCGTATGGTACTTTTATGTGTCATAATTAACTGGTTGTGCACACCGTGAGAAGAAGAGAAAAATCAGAAAAAAAACATTTGCCTTGACCATCCATTAACCCTCAACCTAACCGAAAACTGATGGAATACCAGCCATAGTGATGTTGTGATTTATGCTTACCAGCACATGTGATGTTGCATTTTATGCTTACTATGTTCGAAAAAACTATAAATGGAGTTTATGCACCAAAACAAGTCTTTTTTGACATGGTCTGTCCGGTTGAAGTTTTTGTTCACACCAAAAAGTAAAATGTTACCTTTAAGATTTACCAGTCTTATTTTTATATTACTACCTACCTTTCAATTTGTTTGCAAAGAACTACCTAGTAGAAATGCTTTATCAGCCAAAGCAAAGAAAAAAATTGGCTACAGAAAGTCTTGTAAATGAGAAGCTAAAAGTACTAAATAGTCAAATAGTTCTTTGTATAGTTCCTACATAGAGCTTACAATTCTATCTCAACACACAACCCACAAAGGTAAGCACAATCACGGCAGCACCATGACAAAAAGCAAAAAAATTGTCGAACCAAATTTGGCCGGTGTAATAGGAGTCTTGGATATCAACTAAGTTGTCTTGTTGAGCGGGAGGTGGCTATCTTGTCAAAGATGTATTATTATATTGTAAAAATCAGTGAGATCAGGTGTTTTGGGTGTATGTAGTGATACCCTTTCTTGTAATTTGCTTAAACAGTGTATTGCTTAAACAGCATACCCAACGGTAGCTTTTTTTGGATACCGAGTGATACTCCTACTTAGAAAAGGAGTCAACCAAGAAAAAACACTTCTGGAGAAAATTTTGTGTGGGGGTGTTTTCTCTTTGTTTGGGGAGGCAAACTGAACAACAAAAATCAAGAAAAAAAGGCTTTGGGGCAGCCCCCCTAAGTAAATAAATGACACCACATCCAACCAAAAACACAAAAGGTGGAAGTGACTGTGGTGGAGTAGGATAGTAGGACATGTGAGGGGAGGGCAATCAAGTTAGGGTGTCATAAAAACTAATATATATTGAGTTGACTAATAAGTTCGGACAAACTATAGGGTTGCCATTAAGTTGGACATCTTTTCCTGGAATATGT
>JALLPB010000295.1:0-18229 GCA_036939975.1 Cyclostephanos tholiformis | reverse complement strand
CCCATGGCAGAATGCCGCCAAGGGATGTATCCGCGAACTCAAGCGGGGTGTATCACGGAAAATGATGAAGACCGGATCACCGAAGGTTCTATGGGACCACTGTATTGAGCTTGAAGCTCTGATCCGCTCTAACACGAGCAATGATACTTATCTGACCAACGGCGAAGTGCCGGAGACCATAATGACTGGCGGCACTGCCGACATCAGCCACATATGCGAGTTTGCGTGGTACGACTGGGTGATGTTCAGGGATAACAACCCAACGTTCCCAGATGACAAGCTGATACTTGGACGCTATCTTGGACCCGCGACTGATGTTGGATCGGCACTGACCGCCAAAATCCTTAAGTCCAATGGGCAGGTTGTATAAAGATCAACACTGCGACACCTGACCAACAAAGAGCATGCGAGCCCCGTGCATACCGCGAGCTGTAATGCATTTGATGCCAGCATTGCTGAGAGACTTGGACCAGCTGCATGGGAGGATGACTTTCCAGCAGTAGACTTGACCCCTGAATACGAACCCATAGGCATCAACTCCGACCTCAAACCTGACCAGGAAGACCTCAAGGTGACATCCGAAGCACATGATAATTATGTTGGCGTAGAGCTTATGCTCCCCAAAGGGGGGACCATGTCCAGGGGACGTGTGACTGCATGAAAAAGAGATACCAATGGCAACCCTAAGGGGCATGCCAATGACAATCCTATCCTCGACACTCGTGAATACATGGTGACATTCAAAGGTGGTGATGTGACAGAGCTGACCACCAATCTTATTGCCGAGTCAATGTATGCCCAATGTGACCCGTATGGCAATCAATACATCCTACTAGACTCCATAATTGACCACCGACATCTTGACACTGCCCTTAGACTATCAGACCAGACCGTAGTCTGTAGAGACAATTGGACATATGCAAGGCGTAACACTATTGGTTGGCAACTTTGCTGCCAATGGAGGGACGGATCGTCATCCTGGGAAAAGCTGTCTGACCTGAAGGAATCACATCCTATTGAGACTGCAGAATATGCCGTTGCCATGGGCATTGACCATGAGCCTGCCTTTAACTGGTGGGTTCCCATGTGCTGAAGAAGCGTGACCGGATCATCTTGGCGGTTGCTAAATGATCCGCTCGATACCTGAAGCGCACTCACAAGTTCGGCATTGAGGTGCCTAAGACTGTTAAAGAAGCCTTTGACCTTGATTGCAAGAACGGCAACACACTTTGGACCGACACCATTGCAAAGGAGATGAACGAAGTCTGAAAGGCTTTCAACATCCTCCCCGATGGGAAGACCGTGCCTGTTGGATACCAGAAAATCCCCTGCCATATGGTTTTCGACGTTAAAATGGAAGACTTCAAACGTAAAGCCCGATTGGTTGCCGGTGGCCATAAGACTGAAGCCCCAGCAATGATCACTTATGCCACTGTGGTATCACGTCAGACTGTGCACATTGCTTTGATGCTTGCCGCACTAAATGACCTGCAGGTGAAGGTTGGTGACGTTCTGAATGTGTACATCACCGCACCCGTGAAAGAGAAAGTATGGACCGTGCTCGGCCCTGAGTTTGGCCAAGATGCCGGTAATAGCGCCATCATTAGTCGCGCCCTATACGGACTTAAGAGCGCTGGTGCAGCTTTTTGTGATCACCTTGCTTCTTTTATGTGCCAAATGGGATACACGTCCTGTAAGGCAGACCCTGACTTGTGGCTGAAAGCCGAGACTCGACCGGATGACAACGTGCAGTATTATGCTTATATCTTGTGCTATGTGGATGATATCTTGTGTATTCACCACGACGCCATGTCAATCCTGAGAGCCAGATCAATAGCTATTTGCCGCTAAAACCCACCTCGGTGGGCGACCCAGACATATACCTTGGTGCAAAATTGAAGGAGACCCGATTGCCCTATGGTATCTACGCTTGGGGGCTAAGCCCTTCCAAAAACGTAAACCAAGCAGTAAAGAACTGCCAGACTTACTTGACCAAGAAACTTAACAACAGGTATAAAATCCCAAGCAGGGCAGACAACCCTTCTCCTACGGGATACTGTGTTGGCACTGATGTGTCCGAGCCCCTTGATGTCGAGTGCTCATCCTTCTTTCAACACCTGATCGGCATAATGCGCTGGATGGTTGAACTGGGACGCGTAGACATAGCAGTTGAGGTTTACCTCCTGTTGTCGTACCTTGCTTATCCTCGAGAGGGACATCTTGAGGCCGCAATCCATGTTATGGGGTATCTTTGCCTCAAGCACAACAGCCGACTTGTCTTTGACCCAACCTATCCTATCATAAATGAAGACGACTTTCCACAATTTGACTGGACGGAATTTTACGGTGACGTTACCGAGGCTATCCCGACCAATATGCCCATGCCTCTGGAAAAGGAGGTTGACATCCGCATGATGGTGGATAGTGACCATGCGGGGGACAAACGGACCAGACGTTCTCACACAGGCTTCCTCAACTATTGCAATATGGCATTAGTTGTCTGGCTATCTAAGCAACAACCGACTATTGAGACCTCCGTTTTTGGTGCCGAGTTTGTTGCTATGAAGCACGGCATCGAAATGTTGAGAGGACTGCGTTATAAACTACACATGATGGGAGTTCCTTTAACGGGACCCACATACATTTATGGGGATAACGAATCCCAGGTGACCAACTCATCTAGACCTGAGTCGACCTTGAAAAAGAAGTGCAACTCGATTTGCTATCATGCAATACGGGATTCTGTTGCTATGGGTGAATCGCTCATTAGCCATCTTCGAACATGTTTCAATCTTTCTGACTTCCTGACCAAAGTGATCACAGGTGCAAAGCGCCACAGGCTAATTAGTAATGTCCTTTACGATATGTATGACAACCCCACGGACCATCTTTCCCGGCAAGACCAGCCGGTGAACCCCAGTCTCCGGGCTGATCTTGAGGGAACTGAGGAAATATGCCCGTGAGGAGGGAGTAACTTTCCCCACATCCTGGGCAAGAAACGTGCGAGAAGCGTGAATAAAAATATAGAGAAACCATTTGACTCCACGGAAACGATTATATCTCTCATATGTAGGCACTACAATGACATTCCCCGGAGGGCACGTGCCTGACACGAGCCTGACACACGATCGTGGATTTTACGGTGAAGATCAAACAGAACCATGGATAATGGCTCGACGACCCTTCCATAATCCTTTATGTTGACCCTAATCATTACTAAATCTCGACTGAATAGCCGTGGGCTCCAATGAGTTACCGCGGCGGCCATGGCCATCAATCTACCCCTTTAATGTAAGCGTATCTTTTCAATAGGAAATAGATGATCCCATTCCTCAAATGCTCAAATGCATAAGCCTGTCGTGAGGAGCAGACGGATCATGTTGTTGATTTACTGGCTATCTGTGAAGGAATATTCCCTAAAATTTTTATCTCGGTGCATCTTTTGATGCAATGGAAGAGGACTTCAGAGCATCGGCAGCAGAATAAGGACTGCGGAATGCCACGTTGTTGAGTTCCAGTGCTGCTGGAGTAGGTTGATCTTATGTCTGAGCTAGTTAGTCTAGAATATCGTGGGTCTCCATGCCTTTATGCCAACTAACTATAGTAGTAGGAATATTACTGACCTTGAATGCATCATCAATGTTTGCATCAAGCGCAATGAAACATGCATGTTTGATGTTGATTAATGACTGGTAATAGTGCCTTTTGCAGGCAAATGCGGTGTCAATTGATGCTTGCTTGGTGCATTTTAGAGGGGTCATATTGGTGGGGTCATTCCTGGCATAAATTGTGGCAGGGCAGGAGTTGGTGGGACGGTGGAATGGAGTCGGAGCTAGTAAGGCATACATGCAATGAGACATGATGAGTCCTTTCTATCCAAGATGAATGCTCCAACAACAGGGGAGAGTTTGAAGCATGTGCTTGATGTGGCAGCATAGGCTTTGAATATTATTGAAGTAAGATCAAGGATTGGTGGAGGGATGGGTTGGACCAATTAGGCTTGTGACCTCTTCCATGGAAATTGTTATATCCATGTTGTGGTTGATTTTCATGTCTAGCATGTTGAGACAAGGCAAAGGGAATACAAGGCATCACAGTGGGAGGTTTGTGGGCAGCACTAGGTACAGTACAAACAGGGTGTCTATTGTGGATACTTAGAACTGTTGAGAGTAACTGAGCATGTGCCCTGTGAGTGAGAACGTATATTTTTCACTCTCAACTAAGGTATGGGGTGTATCATATGAAGGAATTCTGTATGGCTTGCTGTAGTAATCAGGTATCTGATGTGGCATAGTACTTTGGTGTACTGGTACTCTATGTAAAGGTAAGTTACTTATGTACCCTTTAGGGAGAGTTCCAACATCTTTGTCGTCTGTTGTCTACCTTCGTGTCCCCCCCACACTTTGATTTTTATTTGGGCATCCACATTCTTACCCTCTCTCTTCACCTCCCTCATTTATCCATCCACCAGGTTGCTACACCTCGGTGATGCTGCCTTTATTGCCTCGTCATGGGCAGTTGCCTCATTGCTCATCCTATCTCCCACTGGCTTCGACAATGGGATGGGCTTTGTTGAGCTCATCTCCCTTTGCCATATTCCCCCTCCACCCAAACCTCCCCCTCATCCAGCCCTTCATTCCCCGCCACATCCTCCACCTTTGGTTAATTGTTATTTTTAATGGTGCCAGAGCAAGTTGAAGTCTCAGCTTGGTGTAGGGACGAATTATGGTTGCATGGAGTATGTTTTCGCGACCTTTCCTAACCAAGAAGTCACATGTTTGGTTGGGTGACACAAGTTTGTGTGTCACAAACACCAATCACAAATATTGTGTTTGTGACACACAAACGCAAAATTAATTTTGGGATTGCTCCAATTCCAGTCCTCTCTATCGTTTGGCACTAATCATAAAACTCATCAAAAAACCTTTTTTTACTTTGATACAAAATTTAACAAGTTAACAGCTATGAAGGTTCAGGTGGGAACAAAAAACTCCATCCCCATAGCTTTTTCATGTAGGGATCAGTATGAAAAGGATAAAAAACACAAACACAAACACAACCACAACCACAACCACAACCACAACCATCCCCACCATGGCAAGTTTTTGCCCCTCCAGTGATGCAGATATTGTATTCATAGCCCATCCGGTGCAAATGCGATGCAGACAAGGGGTTGGGCAAGAGCATGGTCAAAGCAATTTAATTAAATCACATAACTGAAAGAGTAATTAATTAAAATTTAACTATGTTATTATGTACAATGTACTAAAATGTAAGTAAGTCAACAGCAATTTTGACAACCATGCCATCAAGGGGATAGGGCACAAAGGACATTGATCAATGGAGTGTATCAGTGGCTTTGTGCAAAGCCCCTAAACGCTGCCACCAGAAAAGTGCTTACACCATATCGCCCCAACAGACGCCATTGTCATTGCCGTCAACATGACAAAAAAACACAAAACACAACTTAGTTTTAACTAGCATTTATTGTACTATTTTTGCTATTTATTCCCATGGATTTGATAACACAAAATGGACTCTCTACTCAGCTCATTGATGCAACAAGCTTCGTGGAAAAGTGGATTGAGAGCATTGTAGCTGACAAGCTCAGGTAATTTTTGATATGTTCAGATTTTTGAGCAAACAAAAATTGGCAAAAATATTGATTTTTTACGAAGCCTAAAAAAAAGTGGTTGCATATGTGCAACCATAGGGGTAAAGCTGTTAAATTATCTAACTATGGGACATAGATGGACAATAGTTGATGTCCCATCTATATTGTCTTGGTGAGCACTTCTGATGGCCCCTATCTTTTGTTTTTTATCATGTTGCATTGACCAACACCTCAACCTCCTTCTCCCTCTCATAGCATCTCCACCCAGTACCACTGCCTCTTGTTGCACCATCATGCCCTTCTTGTTCGGGTGGTTGTCAAATTGACCTCTGCATTGTCCCCCCTCCCACTTTTTGTTGTGCCTCCGGTGGGTCAAATGCCATCACCACCCACTGCTGCTTTGCCTTTGCCACAGTCATATTTGATTGTTGCATCATGGTTGAATCCTTCTCTTCTGAGGCAGCAGCACTGCCACCACCAGCATACTGACAGCAAAACCAATGTAACAAAATTCCACAAGTCAGGCTGGCAAAAAAGGAACCTGATTTTGCATTCCTTTGTAGTTGGTCCTGCTATAGATTCCTGCTAAAAAGGAATCACATTCCTTTTTTTGAACCCCCATTTGGGGAATTCTTCTGGAATGCACAATGACTACAGAAAGGCAAATGGCTCCTACTTATGCCATTGTTGGGAATTTTAACAAAATGCTGAGTTGGAAAAGCTGCAAAGCTAGAAGATGTGGATGATAGAATTGACACCGCAATGCAAATTATTGTGAAGTGCAAGGTGTGATGAGGAGGATGACATCAGTTGTCCTTTTCTCAATGAAACAAACTGGGGCATGAACATGTATGAATACCAAACCAAAACCCTCATTGCTAAAAGATGCAGGAGTGGGTGAGGAGAAGCCTGGGGTTAAAAGAGATCCATTAAAACATCACGTAATGGCAAATGATGATTACTTTATTGTTGACAACTTGTGTTGCTAAGAAAGTTGCAATGATACTGTCAATGAAACACTTACAGGGTGGTGATTCTCCAATAGCGATGATAAATCCTTCATTTTGCTTGAATTGTTCTGGAAAGAAACTGAAGCAAGAGCAGGCAAATTTGGCTCTGGATTCAATCTAGGTTATTCTGAAAAAAAGAACATGAGATAAATAATAGTGAAACCAGTAAAATTGGAGTGGGGGATCTTAATTCAACTTAATATTCGAATACATTAACATAATTTGGAAAGAAGAGAACGGCCAGTAAAATGGCACATTAAATTGGAATATCGGCTACAATGCACCATCATCATCATTCCTTGTCTACCAAGACCGCCTCGCTGCGCAGTGGCTGTCCCATGTTCATTTTCTCGCATGTGCCGCAGCTGAGTGAGCAGTACTTGTGCATCCAAGGCTGTTCTTCTTCGTCATCACACTCCCCGTCTTTCGCGAAGTCCAAGCAGAGATCATAGTGGTCAGTACAGTTGGGAATGGCGTTGATGTCCCTCCTGAAGTTGACTACGCGGTTTGATCCACGAGGCATCTGCTCGCGGACTGCAATCTTCGCCGAGGGGGGGAGTTTGCTCAGGAAGACATCGACGACGTCGGATTTGTGCGTTGATAGTACCATATCGGGTACCTCGGCAGTGGGAGGGATGGGTTCGTACTCCTCCCCAAGCGTCATAGTTTTGAGGGTGAGCCGTCCGGCGCCGTCCCATGTGACAACGATGTGGCCAGATGCGAGGATTGCGGCACTCACGGACCCATCCCCGATCTCGTCCGCGTAGTCGACACGCTTCGCGCCCACAAATTTTGGGTTGAATTTCACCACAGCGTCTAGTGCGTTCTTGATCACCGTCGACGACAAATTTTTGACGTCTGACTCATCCGACACCTCGAGCTGGTACATGCTCTGACTCGCGAGGGGGACCTGGTTCGTGTACTGCTTCAGAGCATCCCGCTCATCGTAGGCGTTCGCGGGGTAATGTTCTGGATCATACTCCTTCTGCTGCTGGACCGGCCCCCCGACCATCTTCTCGATTATGGTGGGTATTCCCGTCTGTTTCGTAATGGAATCGGAAATGGAAACGACGCGACGGACGAAGCTGGGGTTATTGGAACCGATTATTCCATATTGTGCCGTCCCGTCAATGATGATTCGGGAGCTGCGGACCGTCTGCTTGATGAGATTCTTCACGCACGAAGCGAAGAAGATGACTTCAGCATCGTTGGCCAGCGACGTCATGATCGTGACCTGATCGCGCAGAAGGATGTGCTGACCCGTGTCACCCTTCTTGCAGAATTCGTTCATTAGAGACGACACGAATCCCTGTGAAGCCTTAGGATCAATGATCACGGCGGAATAACCCTCCTCTATCTTGGCCGAGCGCTTCAGATCTTTGGAGCCGCAGATGTACACCTTCGACACGACCTCATCGTCATCCTTAGTCTTCGGCTCATCCTCAGCGGGACAGTCCCATAGCGCAACAATCTTGTCGACCTTGCTGTGCTTCCTCAGAGCATTGACGATCGCGCAGTCGCCCTCCCCCTCCTTGCCGCAGAGGACGGCGACAACCTTGTCAATCTTCTTTGGCAGCATGGACAGGCTCGCCGTCACGGCGGCGGCGAAGACGCCGTCGTCGATGGGTCCTGGTCCAACCTTAGGCTCTGACGCGGCGACCTCGGGGTCGCACTGACGCAAGTTCTTGTTCACGGGTCCTACGGCGTTGACGTCTTCCCTCCAATTCTTGGCCCCGAGCATCCCCCCATGAATGACACGGTAGGAACTGTGATCGGACAGTGCAGCGCCGAGGGCGCCAAGGATTGACACGCGTAGGTCGTCGAGCTTGGCTATCTTCGACCAAAGCACTATATCGAGACCGACGTGCGACCTCGATGGGTAGAAGTGGGCATTCACGTATCCCTCCTCCATCGCAAGGAAGAGCGCCGATGATGCCTCCCCCGAGGGAGTCTCGTCGATGACGGTCCCGGGGGGGAGGGGGTGTAGTCCCTCGTCCTCCAACAGCCCCTTGAGCTTCGACGCGAGCGTCGACATGTCGGACGGTACGCCGTCGGCCTCGATAACGAGTAGCACCCCCGCCGACCTCGTCGGCTTCGCCGGCTCCTCCACCACCTTCCCCCCCGCCTTGGCCTCGGCCATTTCCCTATCGTAGAGGTCGCACTTTCCCTGCTTCCGTGCATCATTTCTCGAATAATCCTTGATGAGCTTCCAGTGCTCGTCGACGTCGTCCAACGGCGCGTACTCGTAGGTATGTATCCCCCCCACCTCCATGTGTCCACCGTCGATCTTCGGCCTCATAAAGTCGATGACGTTCGATCCCATGGCCCAATCCTGATCGCAGAGAATTGGATAATCCGTCATGTAAACGAAGATGGAGTGATCGAATAGCTTGGACATTTGACCGTAGTACAGCTCGTTCTTAACGAATATACCCTCGGGCTTCATGAGCAGGGCTAGGGCGCCGAAGATGTCGAGGTCGTCGGTAACGGAAATGGACATTGCCGTCTCGCTTAGATCCACCATGACGAGGTCGAAGGTACCGAACCACTCGCGTGGGAGCAGGGCAAGGGACTTGGAGGCATCGCCGAACCACCACTGGACGCGAGGATCGTCGAAGTGGGGTTGGGTGTGAAAGTGCTTGAGGGACTCCCTAACGACCTTCTGATCGAGTTCGAGTCCAACAACCATCTCGATGTTCGGATATTTGAGTGCCTCGTGCAATAGCATCGCATCCCCCCCCCCGATAAATACAATGCGCTTCATGTCCTTAAGGTAGGCGGCGGGGAAGTGCACGTACGGCTCGTGATAGTGGGGACGGTAGCTGTGACATATTTGCAATATGTCGTCGAGGCTCATGCACACGTCCGGCTTGTTGGCATTTTCGCTCCATGCCACCTCCTGGTAGAAGGAACGCGTCTCGTATGTGGCGTCCTTGAATCCCACGAGCTTCAGATACGAGTCGCACGTCGTGGGCGGTTTCTCCTCGCCATCCTCGACGCGATGGGCATTGGGATTGCCACTGCGATGTTGTCCGACGTCGTCATCGTCGTCGGACGAATCGTCGGAGGAATCGACGGCGTCGGGATTGGGACAGCTTCCGGATTCGTCGGGCAATGCAGCGCCCGGACACGAATTGACGGCGGGCACCGCGGCGTATGCGAATAATGATGGTGACGACTTTAATGACCACCACGACGACGACGACGATGGTCCCTGGAAGTTGGCGACCAGGAGGCCGGTGGCGGCGGCCAGCAGGGACGAGGCGATGGTGAACCTCATCGCTTTAAGTCTGAGAGAGCGATGATGTATCGTTGTGGTGTACTGTTAGGGGAGGGCGAGGTATCTATGTAATACCAAAAACGGGAGAATTGAGGAAACAAAGCAACGGTGCACTTTTCGGGCAGATTGTATGATTTGGTGTGTAGGTAGTGATAAGTAAGAACTCTAGAGTAAGAAAGCATAGTTTCTTCTCACACCCCAAAAAAATAGTCGTTGGACCTCCTCCTGCTTCCACCACCTCCCAAAACTATTACCCGACTCATCTCCCAAATTTTTTTTGTCATGGTGTCTTAGAGGAAATCGTGTAGAAAAATCAATGTAAAAGGTCACCGTCTGTACGGCGTTGAATACGAATAATATTTGGGAAGATAAAATTATTAATAAAAAGGTCCGTCCTTACCTTCCATGAGAGCAAAACGTAGTCTGTCCTTCGTTCTTTCTGCACAAGAATATGCCCCAGAATTTTCTCTTTCAAAATTTCACCTTTCCGTTTCGTAGCATACGAACAAAATCGTAGTATGATATAAAATATGAAAAAAGAACCCAAGAAATTTTCATGTGGTCGATGTTTTCGCTCTACCTGCATGCAGTATCTTATCTACAAAGCGATCACAAAATATTTTTCGTCACCGCAATCATGGCAACAATGAATTATGACAGACGGCTTCTTACATCCAATAATGTATTAATGGAACCGAAATTGGCGGTCATCATGCTAGGCACCATTCTTGTGTCACTTGCGTCACTACCAAAGCATACAGCCGTCCAAGCACAGGCGGATTCTGCGTTTCACAACAGCACACGTTCTGACCAAGGTCAACGACTTGAAGAGGTGCTAGTAAGCAAGGGCGCGGAAATGAATGATGCGAAGAATTCTGGAGAGAGGATGTTGAATCGTATAAAAAGAAAGAGGGGGACGCATCATAGAGGTGCAAACAAACGGAAAAAACAGTCGGGCGTAGTGAAAAAAAAGAAGAGAACAGTCAGAAAGAAAAGACATGGAGGTATATACGACACTGGCGGTAAGCCTATGGGCCCATCTGGTTGGTGGCAAGCGCCGCCAGCGTGGAGCAGTACTGTGTCGTGGCAGGCGACACAATCTTCGAATGCGTGGAGCAGTACTGGGTCTTGGCAGGCGACTCCATCGTCGAATGGTGACAGTATAGGCCGAGGGACCTGCGGCGGAGGTTCAATCGGGAACAACATATGCCCGAACAATAATGACTGCTGTTCAGAGTTTGGTTTTTGTGGCACGTCAGCGGAATATTGCACGACCAAAGTGGGAGATTTTTCTTCGAAAGATGACAGTACACGAACAAATAATGTGGAGAATTCGGGACCGACGACGATGACATATAGCAAGTCTGGAAAGGCCAGCAAGACTGGTAAGGCTGGCAAGATCGGCAAGATCGGCAAGAGCAGTGACTCGTTGCAAGCGCAACCAGTTTTGGGCAGCACTGAAGCACCACAACTGGGTAGCACTGAAGCGCCGCCAGTATTGGGCAGCACTGAAGCACCACAACTGGGTAGCACTGAGGCGCCGCCAGTATTGGGCAGCACTGAAACACCACAACTGGGTAGCACTGAGGCGCCGCCAGTTTTAGGCAGCACTGAAGCACCACAACTGGGAAGCACTGAGGCGCCGCCAGTCTGGAGCGGCAGCACTGATATGCCAACAGGTTGGGATGTCACTGAAGCGCCGCCAGTCTGGAGCGGCAGCACTGATATGCCACCAGTTTGGGGTGGCACCGAAGCGCCCCCAGCCTGGGGCGGGGGTTGGGTCTACCCTTCGCCTCCGTATATTCCTCAACATATCAAGTGTGGTAAATGGGGCAGTTCCTCCTACTACTGGGGTGGATGGTATGACCCGTGTATTGCCACGCATACCCCAACATGTAAGTGCGATTTTGTCGTGAATGAATGAGTTATTGTACATCTGGAATTTTCCCTTTCTTTTGCTTCTCCAATCCAATCTGGTCCCATTCCTTTTGTCTCTCGATCGCGTGACAAAATAGACTTCCCCACCTACATCCCAGAGCCAACATACTACCCTACGACCTCGGCGTCATCCGAGACTTCTTCCATGCCTTCCTCCATACCTTCCTCCACTACCCCAGCACCAACCTATGAACCTACCCCAGAACCATCACTCGAGCCAACAATATTGCCAACAATGATGCCAACAATATTGCCAACGCTATCAACATTGCTACCTACATCAGAGCCAACGTTTTTTGACATTGTGTGAGTCGATCGATGGCATGCTTTATCGAATGATACCATATTTTTAATATGTGCATTTCGCTCGGGTTCTAATAAAATGTATCTTTTTTGGCACCCGACATAAACACCAGGCCCGAGCCAACAATGCTGCCAACGTTGACACCAACATTTTTGGAAAATACGTGAGTCGATCGACTAGATCGATGGCATGCTTTATCGAATGATACCATATTTTTCATACGTGCATTTCGCTCGGGTTCTAATCAAATGTATCTTTTTTGGCACCCGATCATAAAAACCAGGCCCGAGCCAACAATGCTGCCTACGTTGGAACCAACATTTTTGGAAAATACGTGAGTCAATCAATGATATTGCATATTATAAGTATTTTCACCTTTTGTGAATGGTGAACTATGATTCGACCACTCAATGATTTCATCATCGCACGCAAAATCAATTAGGCCCGAGCCAACCGTGACAACCTCTGCACCTACCATCCCGTTAGTGGTGTCTACGTGAGTAATTCGATGCTAATTTATGCTTCTCAAGTTTATGGATCACTTGTGCATGTCGAATCGTGGTTCTGATCAAATCTTCTGCGCTCAAAATCTAGGCCTCCACCTACCTTTGCTTCCCTTCCACCTATTCCTCCGCCTTCCTTTCCACCTACTCCACCACCTACCTTTCCAGCTACTCTTCCACCTAGCGTCATGGGCACTATTCGTGAGTGTCAAGATTCCAATTTTTCTAATTAATATGACATTTTTATTGACCTAACTTTGTCATCCTTCTCTTTTTTTTTTGCAGCGTCGGCGGCATTTAGACTATGGGTATGGGGATCATCCGAGGGCATTGGAGATGAAGTGGGTGTGAACATTCTTGTTCCAGAAGACTCCGAAGAGATTGTCCTTGACGCATCAGCAGGTACATCTTACACTCTCTTCATATTAAGCGATAGATCTGTTAGAGTGGGTGGGTTTGCGGATCCAGACAAGTACCAAGGCCACTTTGGATTAGGCGATGCTGGCATTGATATACGAGCCTTTTCACTTTTGCCCATCTTGGAAGTTGAGGATTTGAGTGGAGACTTAATGGCTGCGCCAGAGTTTCAAGTGGTGGTTGCCGGGGTGGAAAGTTCTGATGAGTCGGGAATGATGCACTCTGTTTTCATTGATGTCGACGGAAATGTGTACGCAGCTGGCAACAATAATAAGGGCCAACTGTGTCTTGGAGACACCGATTCCAGAACCTTACCAACACAAATACTTCTACCAGATGGTGAAATTGCAAATGTTGCTGCTGTTGGAGGTGAATTTACCTTGATTCTCACCTCTTCTGGAAAGATTTATGGCTGTGGCAGTAATGAATTAGGCCAATTGGGGCTCGGAGATGAAGTCATTTCAACAACCACTCCCGATGATAGCAATGGCTTAATTGATGTTCTCAGTATCTCAGCAGGCCAAAAATTTGCGCTTATTAGAACTGGAGAGGGACTGTTTGGAATGGGCGATAACACCTATGGTGAGTTATCTCATTAATGCCATCTTCGTTCTTTCAAAAATTCAAGAGACCTGACAGTTCAACGTCTTTGCGCTGTTTGTCATTGCTCAGGTCAACTATGCCTTGATACCAATGGCAAGTCTACTGTGGTACCTACACTGATTGATTCAGTTGACGATGTTATTCCCAGCACAGATGTGATATCATTCAAGGCGGGGAGGGAGTCTTCATATATGTTATTTGCCGATGGATCCGTTGTTGCATGCGGATTGAACGATGTCGGACAATTGGGCGACGGTACATTCGACAACAGTTTTGGCGTGCTATCGATTGAGAGCGGAAGTGGCATTATTGATATAGGTTCAGGACCCAGCGCCAGAACTGTCTTTTACATCAAGGAAGATGGAACAGTATCTGGCAATGGCATGAATAACTTTGGACAACTTGGTGTTGGAGACGAAATAGACAGAGAACTCCCGACGGAAGTCATATTTAAAGGTGGTGCTTCGATCTTTTACATATCTGCGGCAGATACTCACACAGTTGGGTTGAGCTCAGATGGCGGTGTCGATATTATACCTACATCTCCTACCCTGTAACCCACGCAGCTGTCCATGGGAGAACAAACTTTCAGTCCTACATCTCCGTCCGTGGGAGAGCCAATAAATTTCATACCTACTACATCATTGCCTGTGGGAGAATCGTCATCTTCCATTCCTACATCCCTGGGAGAGCCATTAACTTTCATGCCTACTACATCATTGCCTGTGGGAGAATCATCAACTTTTCCTTCTCCATCATCTAGCTAGAGGTAGGGAGACATTCCTCATTATTATTACAACATATCGAAATATATTAAAAGGAAAAATTGCTCATATCTTGTTTTTTGAAAACATGATAGGCCTATGAAGTTGCAGAAGTCATCCCCCAGCTAGCAGTGCACTCAGAGAAAACAGATGCAGTAGTAGCATCACAAATAATTTTTTAATTCATCAACAGCATTTCTTGATTACTATATTTGTATTTCCAGACATCATTATTACAACATCACTTAAATAAGGCACAAAAAAAGACATCCCTGAGCAGCATCCATGTAGAATATTGCTAAGGGCACTCCCATCACGTTTGCTCGATTCGTGACTCAAAATGTGTGTAACAAAAGACAAAATAATGTTACAATTCCGGTGATAGTCTCGTGCCAATTCATTGGCCATTCCTCCAACACCATCAATATTGCATCCAACAACTTCGTTTTACTATTAATGGCATTTGCCTGACATATCCGCTACGCTCGCCGCAAATTTAATGATTAATCCGATTTTTCATCCCAACTCCTCCCTATTATGTTCATAAGGTGAGAACCGAAATGCAAATAGAGTAGACGAAATTATAGTGACAGAGAAAAAACAGAAGTATCAAAATATGTTTCAGCTGGTTGAAAAGTGCCTGATCATCAAATTCTTTTTTAATCCCATAACATTCAGCTTGCTGACATTACTTTGTGTAGAAGAAAAAACACATACGATGAAATAAGTTTATATGTAGTGGTAATTTTGGCATGGCACACCCCCCTCTCCTATCATCAAGAACCCATTCTTGAGGCACGTCTCTCAAAACTACTGTCAAAATGAGGCTGCCAAACGAAACATCTAGGCGCCATGCATCAGGTCTGCTTCAACGTCCATCGTCGGCTGAATATGAAATCTAAATTACCCGTCAAACATTGATTGCCGTAGCTTCGTACTCGATACTGATATCACCCTCGCCTGATGTCAACAAGGCTTTTGCCACCCTCTTGCCCCCTCTCCAACGGTTACACTTTCCGCACCGCCTCTTAATGGCAGGTATGGCTTCCTCACAACAGACCCAATCTGCAGTCCAATCGATTCCGTAATCGTTGTCGTTGTTGGACGTCGGCCTGATGGTCCAACCCCCCTTTCGCTTCCCCCCACGCCAATGGTGGCATTTCCCGCAACGGGACTTGGTGGCGGGTACTTCGCTACCACACTGACAGACCCAGTTTGAAGATGTTGAGTCTTCGTTCCCTTCCTTGGTTTCAGCATTGTCAGACGACATGCGCTGCGTCTTCGCCGTTGTCGTGACTTTGTAAGGCTCACGCATCCCACCTTTCCACTGTTTCAACACGATTAATAAAGACATTGATGAGTAAAAGAAGCCATGGTAATAATATTCATAAGTGAATTCAATGGAAGGAACTCGCCTTGTTGCATTTTCCGCACCGCTTTTGTTTGAACGATATCACCTGGCCGCAGGGACAGGTCCAACTGCCCAAGTCGACGTCGACACCACCAACACCGCCACCGCCTCCGACTCCTACGATCTTGCTCTGCTCTCCGGCATCTTGATGCGACGAGGACAAGCCATCGACGATGGCGATCATCTTGTAATGCCTCCTGCAGAAGCCCTCGTTCCTCGCCTGATCCAACTTTTCGCACCCGACCACCTTGCAGAGCGATCGGCCGTTCTTGTTCGTCTCGCGGACATCGGAGATGCGGATGTCGTTCAACGACAACTCGGCCGCATCCCGTCGCACCGTCGCGTGTTCTGGCGAGTCCGACACGCCCCCCTCGGAGGGGTGCTTTTGCGACGCCTTCTTCTTCGCCTTCTTCTTGGTCGAGGGCGTACCCGACTTGTGCTGCTTGCACCCGCCCCTCCAGCGATGGCAAATTCCACACCTGTCGCTATCCGAAACGACCCTGTTCCCGCAGGCGCATTCCCACGATTCGACCTGTCCCGTCTGGATGAGGTAAGCGTTGTGATGGGCCCTGCAGAATCCTCCCCCCCCGCGCACGTGCGGCGGTGGTACGGCGGGGGGCAAGTCCCCATCAGAGGTCTTGGGGACGAACGTACGACCCTGCGCGTTCTTGGTGCATCCCACAACGATGCACAGGAGGGCGCCGTTGGCGTTCTTCTCGCGGACGTCGGAGATTACCAGCTCGGGGACGACGAAGCCAGGCAAGGCAGGAATTGTCTGTACCGCCACCCCGTCGCCACCCGGGGCGGCATACGTTCCAACATCCTCCCCCCTCTCCCCCCCAACTCCACCTGGCCAAGCGCCAATACCGGCCTGCATCTGCGCCCCCTCGTCGTCGTCGAAGAAGATGTTACTGCCCTCGGCGGCCAGCTTTTGATCGTCGTATTCCATCGTTTTCCGGTGGTATAATTTTTACGTTACTTACTTACTTGAAATTATTTTATTTTTTACATCCTCAGAACTCAAAAATTTAGCACGCGTACACCCCCCTAATACTCTTACATACGTCTCGCCCGTACCGCTGGTACATATCGTAAATTTCAAGAGAACCAAATAATCTTGTTGATGAATTTGACACACTATCTAAAAAATTATTTCTTGCAGGAATTTTTGTTTCAATTGCTCCAGCCCGAGCAAGAGTACCATTACTCCGAAAAGTGGACCAATCAGATGCTGCTCATATTAACTTTGGCAAGTACTGTCTATATTCCTGTTATGGTGTAGATAATGGAAACACATTCCCAGTTGCTATTATATTTGAGAATGAGGATAAAGAAGGGTGGGTCAAGTTTTGGAAGTTTGTCACTAGAATACATGGCTGTGTGAATCGCCCTGAAACCACAGTTAGGGGGGTCCAGCCCAAGAGTTCCCCCCAATTTTTTTTCTGAAAATTGGGACCTGAATGCACTCTCAAAAATTTGGCAGGTGTTATGGCCAGATTGTGCACCCAAAATCTCACCTCGTCAATTTTTGATGTCCCCCCTCCCTCAATGCTGACCATGATCATCCCAAAATTGGCAAAACTGATGGGATGATTTTTGAATTGTCACGCAATAGAGGCATTGATTTTCGTGATGTTAAGACAACAAATTCCCTGGTTGATGTTTTAATATCGCCTATTTTTTCTAGTGTGTGCCCCCACTGAGATATCTGATGCACGAGCACAAAATTCGCAAAATACACCATTTTTCATGACAGCCATGATGTTGAATTTGCTGTCAGCAATCACATCACCCCCCCTTCAAGCCGCCACCCCCCTCACTCTATCCCTCATCGCGATCGTGCTCGCTCCATCTCATTTAAGGTATTGTGGCCTCCTTTTTTCTTTTGCAATTCTTTTGATTAATATTTGATTGTCACTTTTTACGAACTCAATCTTCCCCCCCTACCCTTCTTATATCATGCGTGCCTCATTTTTGTCATCATGAAAGGCATAAGATCAATCATATCTCATGCACAACAATTATTGCTCTCTGGTATGTATGCCATTTTCCCCCTTTTTGCAATTATTTTGATTATTATTTGATTGTCACGTTCCTCATCTTAATCAATTTGTTTTGCACACTCCTCCCCCATCTCTAAGAATAAAAAAAACAACAACCAACTCAATTGGGTGGACGCAATGAGAAATTGAAGGGTGTGCAAGGGAGAGGGGAGGAGAAAGGGGAGACAGCAAGTGGGGGAGGAGCCTGGCAAAAGAAAAAGGCCGACAGACAAAATAACAATCAAAAAGTGAACGAACGGGAGGGGACGGAGGAGATGTTGGCAGCGACAGATGACAAACAACAACAAAGAACTTCGATAACAATAACAACAGCAATGATGGG
>JALLPB010000294.1:0-18249 GCA_036939975.1 Cyclostephanos tholiformis | reverse complement strand
AGCGAAAATCTCGATTTTCAGGGACCCGATGGTAAATTCATGCCAAACGTACAGTTACTATCTTTTTTGACCTCATATGGTAAAATATTATTATCTGACACTACTGAGACGAACGATGATCATGAGACGAGCCAGCTCTCTCAGCAGAAAGACACAACATCGACGAACAACTAACGACAGGAGAATGCCACGAACATGGAGCGCGATGATCCTATTGCTCGCCCCATCGGCATACGGAGCGCTCCGCGTCGATCCCACCGGGAAGGCACTACTACAACTGACTTCTTCTTCTTCAGCCGCCGCCGCCGTCGTCGTCGTCTCGAGTCCGCGGCGATCGACGAGGGATCATCCGTTGGAGCCGCCTCTTCTGCAGCGGCCGTCAACATCCCATCGCATTGTCCGACGGGGAGGTGGTGTGAAGAACAACGACGATTCATACTCTACACCGGCATCCCGTGGCCTACTCCGATGGATGCGTTTGCTTTACCTGACGTACTACGCTAGCCTGGGCGCGCTGATGCCGTATCTGCCGGTGTACTTCCACAGCCTCGGCCATCCTGGATCGACCATCGGCCTACTCGGGGCCGTGAAGCCTCTCACGACATTCCTCGTCGCGCCGCTTTGGGGGATAATATCGGACAGATCCGACAATCACGTCACCATCCTACAGTTCACGTTCGTATCGAGCCTGATCTTCCAAACGCTCGTCGGGGTGCGCAATCCGTCACTTAATTTACTCGTGACGATGGTATTCGCCGCGGCCGTGCTCAACGCTCCCGTCAAGTCATTAATCGATTCGATCGTTATGGCAAGATTGACGAGCGAGGAGGACAGGTACCAATTCGGAAGGATGAGGCTCTGGGGTCAGATCGGATTCGGCGTCGGGAGCTCGATGGTCGGTCATTTGCTGAGCGCCTATCCCAAAACCGCCACCGACGCTGACGCCGCCCTCGTCGATGATAAATCTGGACGAACTTCGTCGATCGTCGGGATGGCGTGGGATTTCATCGGCAGAGCGGCGTTGCGTCCACTGAGGGGGTACGAGTGGGCGTTCGCGGCGCACGCCATGCTCTCGATTCCGGTCTTCTTCTGCATTCGCGCCTTCCGACCCGTGTCCGGTAACGACGTACACGGTCGAGGAGAAGTGGTAGGGACGAAGGGGGAAAGGACAACGACCGACATCGCGGGAGGATTGCGCCTGTTATCCAAGAACTCGGACGCGCTCGTATTCTTCTTCCTGGTGTTCGTGATAGGGACCTCGTCCGGTTGCATCGAGAACTTCGCATACGTCCGAGTGAGGGAGGTCGGTGGTACGGGCACGAACATGGGCGTCCTCCGCCTTGTGAGTAGCCTGGCGGGCGCACCCATGTTCTGGTACTCGGGACAGATCACCGAGGCCCTTGGCACGGACGTCGTCCTAGTCCTCAGCCTGCTGGCGTACTCGGTGCGATTCTTCAATTACGCGTGGATGACACGTCCCTACCACGCTCTTCCGGCGGAGGCATTGCGCGGTCTTACGTTCGCACTGTTCTGGTCGTCCGGGAGTACCTATGCGCACAAAATAAGTCCCACGGGGATGAGGGCGACCATGCTCCTCATCATGAATGCTATGTATGGTGGACTCGGTCAATCGCTGGGGGCAGTGCTCGGTGGCAAATTGCAATCGAAATTGAGCACCGTCAATACCTTCGTTGTTAGCGGAATATTCGATGCATGTTTTGCCTGCGCGCTCATTGCTTATTTGTTCTCCGGGAAAAAGCGTGCATTTTCTTTGACATCTATACATCCTTAGGCAACATATTTCCTTGTTGGTCAGATCTCTGGGCCATCATAGTGACCCTACACACTCGTACCTTAAAGGTAACTAAAAGGTTCCTTTATTGATCCAATCGATAAAAGTAGGGAATGCTTAGGATCAGGAATATCATGGGGGTCAATTTGGTACCCTTGGAACCCTAATCGCCCTGGTATTCACTGAGCTACAGCCCATCTATTGATTTTGGTAGTGTAAAATGCTTGTGTTTTCTCTTTGCCCATTCACCTTGAGCCGTCAACCCCCAGCCAATAAATATGTGCAATCATATGGCGCAGATGTCTGCCAACCATACATGCTCAAAGGATAGGCACTTGCGACATCCTCACCTGGGCGAAGATATTTGGTTGGATAGGAGGTAGGTTTGTGGTCGGACTTGGTGTTGGTGGAGTTGTGCCACATGTATCTAGTTAAAAAAAAGCTAGGTAAAATGCAATCAAATTGATCAATCATGGTGACCGCTGTTGGCATTCCACAGGGGCCTAACCAAAGATAATGATGTCAAGTTATAAAAATCTATTTCCAATCTTTTTTTCACCCACATCATTCTGCCCTTTTTGTTCTCTCTTTAGCAGTTCACAACTCATTCAATCATTCCCCCATTATCCAATAGTAATTGACACATGGATCCCTGAATTGATCGGTGAGATGTGCAATTGTGGATACCAACCTATTGCCATGGGGGGCAGTACTCATTTATTGGACATCCTCTAAGCCGATTGATGTTGTTGGCAGTAGTGTTTGTTCAGTCGCCCATGACATTCCCCATGATGATCTCCTGTTCCTCAATTATTGACCCATAAACTCGATTGGGAAATGATCCAATATTTTTACCCATTATTTCCCTCTCCAACGTGAAGTAAGTGTCCATGGCATGGACAAGCTTGTCAAGGTAGGAGGGGCCATGACCTCTAGAGAGGACACTCAATGATGTACTACATCGAAAATTGGGTTCTCTCAAAAGTATTATTCCTAGCAAATAAAATTATGTCCACTTGGCTATCATGATGTTATTTGGTAATAATGTTTTTGGGGTGTCGGTGCTAAGACGATGTCCTCCAAAGTCATCACTTGCCACTCGCTGACTCCTTGTGCCATCAAATGCTCCTTACTTGTCTATGCTATTGTCATTGTCGATGTCCTTGTTGCCAGCCTTGCTGCTTTCCTCCAATATCCTACAACATTTCACGGTGCTGCTTGTTGACCTTGTGGCAGTGGGAATGGGGTCCTCGTCATCGTTACTCTCTAAGCAAGTAATATGCACAGTCACCTTCTTCTACCAAGGCAAAACATTGGTCAATGACTGCTTCTTCCTTGTCGGTATGCCTGTCTCACGTTGTGAGCACACATGTTGTCTGACTTTGTCTGACTTGGATTTCATTGTCTTCTTTATGAGACTGGCTTCATCTTGTTGTGATGTTCACTTTTGTTACTCAGATGACAAGGAGGGGGTATTTTTGTCACCTTGTCATTGGCATCTTCATCATCAGACTTGGGGGCATCAGAGAAGTGGCGAATTCCCTCTCTTATGTCAGAACTGAATACAAATGGTGGAGTGCCAGTGCTGTCACACTTGAAGAAGCAACAAAAATCCAAGAATAGTCCACTGGACTTAGTGCCACCATTGCCACAAGTGAACTGGAGAAGACATAGGTTTTCTCCCATAATCTCACAATGGCAGATATCAATATGGTAGAATTTCTCCACTTCCTCCGCATTATGGTGATCTTGTCCTGCATTAAAAAGGAAATGCCCAGAGAAACCAAATGCACAACATTCCAAAGTTGTTGAATTCTCATAGAAAGTTTTGCCCCCCTTTTACACAATTTTGACAAGATTGGCCTTTTGTCCACTTGTACCCCACAAGATGCACTTTTCAGTTCTTGATAAATAGTGTACCAAAGTTTATTGCTTGTGATGGGGTGACAATTTTTGCTTGCAAGTGCAATGCTGACAAAAAACTTGTTGTCTGGGTGCAAAATGGACTGGATGATGTTGTTATCCATTGTCCAACGTGCAAAGGGTGGCATGCATCCTCATGCATGAGAGATGGTAGCTCTTTACGCACCTTTGCACCATGCTCTTTTGTCTCAACCCATTCTGATTTCTGCTTTGTGGAATTGTTGTTTGGAATTCCTGAAGCCACCACACATGATTTGCATTGGTGACCTCCAACTAAAACTGCATTCTCCTTTCCACAATCAGTACAAGATGGAGCCATGATTTCTTGGATTGGAGATGAGGACAGTTGAATTCAATGAATAATGGCAAGAGATGCCTGAACAATGACAATAATGGCAATAGGTGCCTGAAAATGCTTTTCAAGAGACAGCTCCCACCCCACCAGACAGAGAGAGTCAATGAACTTCACAGAAAGCATACCACATTGGAATTGATTTCATTGGTGACTATGTTAGCTACAATAATACCGTATAATTCCCATTATCTGCCAAGTCAATCCTGGCTGTCACAAAAAATGGGTTATTTTTTAGAACAACTACCCAACTCCCCAGCGTGTGCAACCCTAACTATTGGGGCATATACCCAATCCTTGGTTAGTTAAAAAGTGTGTTGGAGCATTTTTTATGGAGTGGTCAACATGTTCCTTCCCAACATATTTGATGGCATGGCATAGTCCATTTCTGTATGAGTAGGTGCTCTATTGAGTGACACATCAACATCCCCACAACTTTTGTTAGTTGCATCTAAAGAGCCTACCAGTGTTTGCAGTTGATTATTATTCTTTAGTCTCCCAAGTCTTTATTGGTCTGTCGAATGCTTGATATGGACAGTATTCGTAAGTTAGAAGAAGCTGTTGGCGAAAAAAAAACTTAACCAGTTCCAGCATATGTTAGTATGTGGGGAAGTATGAGGCTTTCTGAGAAACATCTAAATGGCAGGAACCACAAAATTTCATCCATCAAAACTCTTTGGAACACACAATTGGCTTACACCATGGTGGTGCACCATGTCAACTACTAGTAGAAGTCAATAACAGCACTACACCCCTAATTTAAATTATCACATTGAAATGCATTTGTATGCAGACAAGTCTGCACCATGGAAAATGTTGTCACATTACAGGCAAAGGGTTACATGGCATATTAAACATCATCACACGTCACTTTGATTTTGCCTCAACTCCGGGTAATCATTCCGCTTAGATTCTGGGATTTCATTCATAACCTGGTAGTAGCAGTACTGGCAATGGTTGTGCTTTCTCACAGGGATTAAATTGTGCCTCATTCCATCAAGGCAGTGGCTGAATTTCCCAGTCTCCAGTGCTGCTTTGTTGATCTTCTTTGTCTTCACCATGTTGCAGTAATCCTTTCGGCCACTACTGCTCCGTAAGTCAAAAACTTCACTATCATCATCTCCATTGCCCTGGTACACTAAAAATGAGCATCCATTGAATTCCTACGTGAGCAGCCGGCAAAAATAAAATCATAAACCAGCTCCTCCCTAAATCGAGCATGTGTCCACTTTTGAGGAAGCTTTGGCATCCCCTTAGCAACCTCTTTGGCATAAATCATCTCTTATATTTTATATGCATTCACCCCAGCTACCCCAATCACCCAAAGAAAGAAGGCCCACCACCATTTCCTCTGCTGCATCCATCAGTCTGGCCAATAACTGCCACGAAGCTGGTTGGCAATGTCTGTTGAATTCATGTGGTTGTAATCCTCAATCACATTCAAGCGGAGATATTTCATCATCGCCTTCCGCTGGATGCTAGTGTCCCACACCTTCCGCTCCTTCACAATCCATTCAACGCAGTCCGCCACTGTTGATAGGAGGTGCACTGCTTTGTATCATAAACTGATATGGCAAACAGATCCGGGCACTCCTTCAAGTTGTGCAGATGGGCCACCCTCATTGTCCCCCGCAGACTCTCTGCAATCGTAATATTCTTCTCCTCCCGTAGAATAATTGAATGAGGAATACCATGACCATTCATCCTGGCAACACCATGCGCCAGTACCTGCACCTTGTAGAGGGCAGTGAACAACTTTTGCAAGTTGGACAGATTACCCATGAAAATTTGTCAGCAGTCGCTTGGCAAGCCACACTACTCATTTTGCCATTGGAGAGAGGTCAAGATCTTTGTACTTCTCACCAAGATCAGGCGGAGCCCCATGGCGGAAATAAAAAGAGAAGGTGTATCCCGAATCACATATGACATTGCATTGGAAGCAATCCCCCTCCTGTTTGTAGCTGATTTGTAGCTCGAGACCAGACTGCCCTTGATATCCAATAGTCTGCCCATCAATGGCAACAAAGATGCCAGGGATCCACATGTCCTTGGCTTGCTTGTAGAGCTCATCGATCAGACGCTGGACCTTCCAAAGTGGATTCTTTTTTGCTCTTGCATTGTAAAGTAATGGCAGGAGTACTTCCAGTACCGTTTTGCCTTGATTGTCTTCCCTGTCACCGGGTTCTTCTGATTTAGTGCATTGCTTATCATTGTCGGCCCAAACAATGACTCCTCCTCTTGTGAGCTGAACCAGTGTATCGAACTGGGGCTTTGGAGTCAGCCCATTCACAAAGAGAACACCAATCATCTTGTAGACCTCTGCAAGGTTGAACGGCATGAAGTCTTGATGCTCGCCTGCCCCCATGCTGCTCGAATAAATCCAAAGATTTGTTGCCATTGTGCATCAACTCAGCCACTCTGGTGTGAGTTGAGTATCAAAGTAGTCCTTTGGTTGAGCACAAGAGATGTTGGGAAGAAGACCGCGGCAATATTTAGACGGATGGCCATCTACCCGAGGTGGTGGAGGCTCGTTCTTGCTGGCCTTCCTTTTCTTCTCTCGTTTGGGCCCAAACTTAGGCCATTTAATTCGTTCATTGTCCGAAGTCAGGAAGTTGGACAGCTTCACACCAACAGCATTCTCCTTGTTGGTGGGACCAAAGAATCCCCTCTGAGCACCGGTGTCCATGTCGATGCCACCTACCGTAGGAACCTCCTCGGGGGTCAAAAGAATACATGTTGAGATCTTCTGCTTCAGTCCAACAGATCCCCCCATCTTCTGATGTTGGTATTCAAACTCAGTCTCACTGATTTTTGTTACGTGAGGAGAATCATGTATCCAATTAAAAATAATCTTCTTCTTTGGTGCACCCCCTGACAGGTTCAAATAAGCTGCAATCTCCTTCAATGCAGCAACGCTTGTCCTCCAATCCAAAGCCACTCGAATTGTTTCAAATTCCAGCATGGGGGGCTGAGGAGTTGTTGTATCATCCCCAGCTTCCTCATTGTCCTCCCCGACCATCACCATAAACTCCTCAACCTCATTCACCGGGCCATCATCCTCTGAGATGTCATCCACATCCTCAGCGCCACCATCTCCAAGAAGCTGAAGCTGCACTCATTCGTCCTCCTTCTCCCAGTCAGCAGAATCATCACCGGATGCAACCAAGTCATCACTGGTTTTTAATTGAGGGAAGTCTGTCATGGCTTTTGGGGGGACGGTACATCATCATCAGCATTCAACATGGGAAAGGATTCGAATTCTTGATCGTTCATCATAGCCAAGGAGGAAGCTGCATCATGTGATGCTGTCAGGGAAGATGTTGTGCTCAATTGCTGATGATGATTAATATTTACAACATGGTGCAAGATCGGTGTAGTCAACATCTTCTGTTGTCGGCTCCTTGCTGTGCTGAGATTGCGTGTTCTCATCCCCCCCCCCCTTCGCCTTCTTGCTGGCAGGTGCTGGTGTTGTCCTCTTGGAAGACAAGGGAGGCAATGGGACGAGGAGGTGGAGGCGGCATTGCATTATTTTCATTGTCGGCAGACATGATAATCAGTTTTGGTAAACCGACAAACCCTTTTCAGGGAGTGCCGGGTCACGTAACTATGTGCTTCATGTGGAATGGTGATGTCATTTATAAGGGGGAAGGAAGTATTTGCCCCGAACCGGGCTTGCAGCGGACCCAAAATACGGGCTCGTCCACCAAGTCTTCTTCACAATGGGAGATAGCGAAGGTGGATATCACATGCCAGAGATTGTACAACTCGTGCAGGAGGAGGTGCTGTCTTCTCTCACCCTCGGGGAGTTCGACCTCGGAACAGCAGTCAAATACTGTACAGACTAGGGCGATGACTTGACGCTGCTTTAGTAGGGATTGGCTGGGCGGCATGCGCTGAAAATGGGGTGTGGAATGGTGATGATCCAGACTCGGCCATAGTTTGTGTTCAGAGTGAGAGCCTTTAGCGTAGCTTTTAGGTAGGAATTGTGTAAGCGTTTTGATGTGGCAGAAGGGGCATAATATTATTTGACACCTAAAAAGTGCAGCAATTACAGACCTAATGCACGTAATGAGAATGCATTTTCATCCCTGATGACATTGTCACAGACCCCCAGACCCATACCGCTGGAAAGCTGAGACTGTTCTCTTTCTGCATGTATAATAATATTGGTATAGTCCTAGTTGCAGTTTCCTATATAAAATCCGTTAAAGTAAGAGTTGTTTTTTTTGTGTGCTAATACTTGCTTTATCAAAAATTCGCCAATAAAGTGATAAATAAGGAGTCATAAACCAACTCCATGGACTTGATGAACTGAGATTAGCACCCCAAGATATGTTCCTACAGACGTATCATGCAAATAACCGCATCAAAAATGAGGTCGGGAAGCCCATGATACCATACTATAGGCCCTTTTTGGCAAAAAATCTGGACTATGACATAGCTTTGCAATTTTGACTGCCATGCTCTCCAAGATGGATGGCATGACAATCCATGATGCTCATGAGCCGCTTGGGGGGACATATACAATGTATATGTGTGGTCATTGTAGCCGTTGGTGCTCTGCATCAGTGGTACAATGATAGCAACCCATAACAATCCAACGCGATGATTTGTCGATGCATCGTTGCAAAATAGGTCCTAATAATAATAATAACAATAATATAGTCTAGTGTTAACAACTAATAACCATCATATAGTATGTTAGTTGATTGTTGTATGTGTTATTGCTGGGGATGGGGCTCCATGGCGGCTATCAGATGATGGCATCCACCATGGTCGATCGATTCATTGATTCGCATCGTGGAGGAAACATCTCCTCCTGCTCCTTTCCCGCCTTCTTTGGCACCTCTGCCACCACAAATCATGCATACATGATGTCCCCTCCCGGCAGACATGGTTGAATGGTGAATTCAGCCAATGGGCTGCTGAGATGATGGCTTAGATGTCGTTGATGATACTCATTGTCACCTCTCTGGATATCATTGCCAGTTTTCCAGAAAAAAGGAAGCCACAACTAACAACTCCCATCAATGCCTTGTTATTTGAATGATCTAATTAAAAGATTAATAATGATTAATCCTAATTTTAGTGACACATTTTATTGATTAACATATTAGTTGATTGCCGTATGTGGCGGCACCGGGAGTGCAGCATCATGACGGCCATAGGATGATGGCAGCCACCATGGCCGGTCTGTTCATTTTTTGCTACCTTTAGCCAGCGTTTACCTAGCTGAAACACACATCACAACCGCACAACAAAGGCCAATCTTTGGAAGTGAATATCACCTGTCTGCATGTGGATCTACCTGACTGCCAAAAGCCACACCTGGGCAAGACCATTGTCCAGCAGTCTACCATTGGATATGCAGTTTAAGGAATCAAAAATGGCAGCCTTTCTGTAGCTAAATGTGCTAAATTTATAAATAGTTTTTTTGTATGGTTCCTATGTAGCCTCATGATTTACAACTCATCACACAAAGCACAAAGGTGTACACAATCACAACATCACCATTGCAAAGTGTGGAAAATTTGTCAAACAGAATGGGTCGGGTGTGATCGGAGTATTGGGTATAGCTGGAATTGTCCTATTTTATCTCATCAAAGATACATGTTGTCGATGGATTCACTAACATAGGGGTACGTAGCGATACTCCTTTCTCATAATTGTTTGTCCCACATATAGCTTAAACTGAACAAACCAATGGTAGCTCACTCCGGCTAAAAATGGACCATTCCTCTTGCTGCGCCAGCTCTTCGACTCAACTATGAATTCATAGTTTAACTATGAATTCATAGTATATTCAATACACTACTACCTATAGCACAATACCACTTACTACCGCTGATTTAACAATTGTCGCCTTATTTAGCTGTAATCTAAGGGTTAGGTAAGGGCTAGCTAAGGGTAGCGAATTGGATGGTTTAGCGGGTCTTGTGGGCATGTACTGATTCCATTTCTAGCTGAGTTTTTTGGAAGAGAAGTTCCTCATTGGCATATACTAATTCCAAATTAATTCCTAACCCTTAGCAAACCCTTGACTAACTCTTATAGCTAACTCCCAATGACAATTGTTAATTCAGCAGTAGTAGGAAACCCTTACCGGTTAGGTCCCTATGACAATAATTTATATACCAGCAATAAGTTGTAAGTTCTCCTATAGAGAGTCTGAAATGAAGAAGCAGGAAAGTATCCTTCCAAGGTGGTATGATAGGTATCCCCCCCTATCTTTCACCATGTGAAAAAGTAGTAAAGTAAGCATGTTGTATTAGAGATGGAAAGTTGGGGGACAAAAGTTAAGAGGGAAGAAGTTCACTAGGTGCTTTCAATGTTCGGAAATGCCCGTGTAAACTCCTGCAAGGATCTCGTTCATATACTCTTGGAGCATTGCATTTGCTTAGATTTTTGAAACAAAGTTCAACGATGAGGAAGGGGAGAGAGAAGTGCAAGAGCTTGATAACTCAAGATTGTGTGAAAAGGTTTCTGCGACCCCTAACAGATAATTCAAATGAGAGCACATTTGTTTATTACTTAGTTCGCATCTCTGGCGCATCTGACTGCCGCGCTTTGCCACACTTTCTCATTATTTAACTATGCTACGAATCATATACAGTTCCCAACCAACATTGCTTATATCTCGCCAACATCATATTCCATAAGAGAAAAAAGTCATGATCGTTGATCAATAAGTTTTCTCCATCTACCACAGTGAACAGCATCCTTGCCACCCCAATAATTGTGCTCTAGCATAATATATCGTTCTACGTCACCGTAGAGACAAAAATGAATGTATATATTTGATCACCTCAAACGATACTCAACGTGCTTGCTGATGATTTTAGAATACCTTCCATCGAAATTGATGTCCAGGGATATGTCCAAATCGCGCGCATTCTTCCGGTTCGGCCTACAGGCAATGGTACCGGTGATCTCCTCCCCCTCGCATACGGATATCGGATCGTTCAGGTAAAATATCGTCTGCTTCCAGTGCGTGTACTTGGAAAACGGGGACGTGGAGAACCCCAACGGCTGCCGCACGCGCGTGAAGGCGCATTCGAAGTACGCCACGAAGCTATGCACGCGATCGCTCCGATGGGCGCGTAGACGGAAGGGCGACGCGAACGACAGATCGTTCTCCGTGCAATTTTGCAGATCGATGTTCAGGATCGGGACGGAATTCGTAACGACGAGCTTTTTCGAAAAAAGGAAAAGAATGGGGTGTTATCAATGTGGTTTCCACGACGGTGAGATGACGCGAACCA
This sequence comes from Cyclostephanos tholiformis, assembly GCA_036939975.1. Taxonomy (NCBI): domain Eukaryota; phylum Bacillariophyta; class Thalassiosirophyceae; order Thalassiosirales; family Thalassiosiraceae; genus Cyclostephanos; species Cyclostephanos tholiformis. Next base: position 6,920 of record JALLPB010000294.1, on the reverse strand, counting down.
ACGTGAATCGAATCACCGCATACATACAACGCCCCCCCCCCCCCAGCCCCCCTCTCCCCCACCGGCAACATAAGAGTAAGATGGACAGAAAAAAAAAATACGTCCCTTACCTTGGGATCGACAACGTCCACCACCGGTTCCTTCAGGGCAACGTATTTCAACGCGCTCATGTCGAATCCGTACACGTTATCCCAGAAGTCTATCCTCTCGTACTTCGTCGATTCGTCCTCTACTGCGCAAAGGTACATCACCGCCTTGTCGGGGAATACGATGCCATTGTGCGGATCGAGGTACCTATCCCGCGCGACGAGCACCGTATTCAACATCGATTCGTAAAGGAGGAAGTATCCCATCCATTCCGATACGATGACGTCGACCGTATCCACGGGCAGGATTATATCCTCCATCTTGCCTCGTATGAGCGTTATCCTGTCGGACATGCCGTTATCCCGCACAATCATCGACGCCTGTTTTATGATCGACGAGCAGTCCACGGCGTACACGTGGGCCGCGCCCGCCTGCACCGCGAACATGGACAGTATGCCGGTGCCGCAGCCGACGTCGAGCACGATCTTCCCCTCGAACAGGTGTCGATTGTTGAGTATGGCCATTTGATACGTCCTAGTTCGTACCTCGTCCTTCAGCATCTCCTCGTGTATGCCGTGGTGGGAATACGAATCGAAGTAGTAATCCTTCGACGTGCGATCGTCGTTGTTGTCTCCGTCGTCCGAGTCGCATTCTTCGGCCCGATTCGCCGATGGCGTTGATGTTGTAGTTGATGACGACGACGACGACGACGATGACGATGATGAACATGCGGCGGGAATGAAAGACGACGGCGTCGTCGTCGTCGTCGTAGTTTTCGGTCGCGACGTCGCCGTCGTCGTCGTAGTATTAGTTGTCGTTGTTTTCGCGACATCCGCCATCATCGTCGCATCGTCGACATTCGAGCCGTTCGTCTCGTCTCTCATTATCGCGTGGACGAATTTCTCCCCCGGCGTCGGGGCGGGGGAGAAGGAGGACCGGGCGATGATGGGACGATCGGAGGCGCACATCCCGGCGCCATCGCGGGCATCGTCGTTCGTAGTGGTCGCGATTTTGGTAGAGGCGGAGGAGGCGGCGGGGGGATGATGCCTCTTATTCCCCGACATCATGACGGGGCCGGGACCGCATCTAGCCGGCGGAAGCTCCAGGATGGCGTTGTTCGCCGCCATCTTTATCCCTCGTCTTGAACTCTAAAAAATTAGGGCCCCGCCACTTGACCACAAATTTTAAAAGGAAGGGCGATTTCATTATTTTTTCAGAGGTGCGCGATCAACCTGATAGGTAGGTTAGTCATTGTGTCTGTCCGTCGTTGTCGGGGAGGACTTCCCCCCCGCCCGCACCAGCCCCCCGAAATATTATTCCAAAATAATAAAAAACAAAATTAATAACATCAACTCCGAACCGAGATGACGGCGGCATCGTCGTCGGCCGGTAGGGCCATATCGCTTATATTGCTGCTCAGAATCGCGCCCATCCTCCGGATGGTGGACGCGATCGGCGGCGACGGGAAACATAGCTCGACAAGGAGCCGACGACCACAGACGTCGACGTCGTCGTCGACGTCGTCGTTCGGGGAGGAGGAACCCTGGGTCGCGGAGGAGGTGTTTCACGGGGCGTCGTCATCGTCCTTGCCGTCGTCATCGTATCCCTCCAAATCGCGGGGGGAAAATATCATCGCACTCCGCGAAAAGGAAAAGGAGGAGGGGGGGGGGGGGAACGGGGTGGGAATAATCGTCGTCCATCGCGGTCATCGTCCTCGCCGTCGTCGTCATTTCCCGGACACGAGAGATTTGGGGAGAGTTCACGGTGGGACTACTACGACGACGAACTCGAAAACGACGACGACGAGGAGGAGGAGGAGAGATTTCACATGACTTCTCCGTCGATTTCGTCGAGGGAGGCGGGCAAGAGGGGGCGGCATCGACTGAGGCTTTGGAAGAAACTCAACATTGGGAGGGGGAGGGATGCCCCCTCGGGGGGGGAAACCGACGATGACATCACGGCGACGACATCGTCAAATCCGACCGATGACGGCGGCGAACTCGCGACGGGCGAGTACGACGAGGAGCATCCCATGCGAACGGACGAATGGCGACTCGACATACGATTATCGAGGCTTTATCCGACGGGGGAGGGGGATGTGCTCTTCCCCGAATGCGACGACTCAGTCGCGATCGATGCCACGAACGCCGCCGCCGATGGTCGAGGTGCGACGAACGATCATCGACCGACGAGGAGAAAAGTAACGGTCAATGGCAAATACAGAAAACGGCAGGTGATGCAATTCGCCAGGAATGGATACGTACGGGTGATATATGACGATGGGGGCGGAAAGGATGGCGGCAGAGTCGTCGTCGGCGGCGGCGGTAGGAGCAAGCCGAGGGTCGGAAAATGGAGAATTGGGCACAGCGGCGTGGCCTTCGACATACCGGTGCATTTGATGCCCAATGGGGACGACGGCGCGATGTCCAGGAGGAGGATGACCGTGCTACACTATCACGCGGAGATACACCTGAATAAGTTCGGCGAACGGCCGCGGATGTTTCGTGGGGTCATAACGAGAGACCGGTGAGTGATGCACGTACATACATAATATACGAGTGATATTCGTGCCGCATGGACTCACATGAGGGGGTTTGTTCATAATCTCTTTTTCTCCTAACACCATCACGACTCATGTTCACGGGCGAATTTCGCACGCACAAACAATTCGACCTCACGCCTTTTTCTTACGCGCAAAATACCTCCACTGCCTCTACCTCTAGACATTCGTCATTCCTCCCTCCAAACTTTCTACGACCGGTCATCGGCACGTTCTCGGCGGAGGGCATCGGGCGCGACACCTCGGATACTAGCTACAAGGAGAGGGCGATATCCCTATCAAGACAACAGGCAATGAAGGAGGCTAGGGGGTTCACGCGGTGAGGAAGAGACGGTGGGAGGGGGCGACCATGTTTTATATCTCTAACGCTAAGAACCAGGGAAGCCTGAATTGTCATGTCAAGTCTTGATGCCATGAGACAAAACACACGCAGGTTTGGCACGACAAACTATTAGCATATATCGTCATAGTACCTTAATGCACCTTTTAGTAACACTCTTTATCCCATCCCATCTCTATTACCCTAGATGAGCGCAGCAATGGAATCCTGTCCTGGGAAATATACACATATCTTAGATATATTATATTCTCTGCAGATTGAGCTCGAAGAGAGCGTTCCAACAGTGTATGGTTTGCCTAAGTACATTTTAGCCATAGGATAACAAAAAATCAGGTGAACGCTACGTGGCCATCTCCCCCTCCAAAAAAAAGCCTGAAAAAGCTGAATATTTAAACCCCACCTAATCAATATTGTTCCAACTTAGAGCACTGAAAAAAATAAACACCAATGATGAAAAAATAGACATCAACGATGATGAAACACAGCTACTGTGAGGGATCACAGAATTCATCATGATAACCTTGGTCCCCTCAGCATGCAGACACAAAATGGCAGCAACTAGAAGCCATGGGCAAAAGGATGGTAGGCGGGCATCTGACTGACGACAGCCATGGGATCATTCCTAAATATTTGTCATATTTTTTTGAGATGACGCCCTCCCCCATGGCCGTGATGACAATGAAGGCGACAACAATGATGACAATGTCGATGAGGATGACAGATCCATGGTGATGACCAAATCATCTGCATGACAAAGACAACAAGGATGACACCATGGCACCAACCACAAATGGCATGATGACCTACATGGCGGGGGAGGGGAGGGGAAATGATGACAACAACCATGACAACAATGATGATGATGTTTTGACAATGATTATGATGATGACAATGATTATGATGATGACAATGATTATGATGATGATAATGATGATGATGATGATGATGACAATGACAATGACAATGACAATAACAATGACAATGACAATGACAATGACAATGACAATGACAATGACAATGACAATGACAATGGTTATGACAATGACAATGATGACAACATTGGGGTAAGAAGGAGGATATCATCACTACAGGAGGTGGAGGGGGGGGGGGGATGGAGGAAATAGGATGAAGAGTGTGAGTGATTAGAAATGCATGCTGAGCAATGGCAGTGGAGTTGGGTGGTTGAATAATGGCAATATCACTTGTGGCAGGGTCGGCATCGGATTGGCATTGAGGGGAGGGTGTTGATGTCCATGGAGGCATGAGAGCACGTCAGTGGTGGCAGTGCAGGCGGTGTTTATGCACTGGTCATGACAGCAATGATGACAGATGACAATGTCATGGGATTGTTGACCAGTCCTGTGCAGTGACATTGGGGAGGCATCTGCACAAGTAATCTAGGTGTGATAATATTTAGATTTAAATGTTGCAGATTTTACTGGTTGCCAACTAACAAAGTTTTTTCATGCTGCATACATGTAGGTGTGATGTTTTGAAAGTCATGCAAGTACTGGTGAGTTTTTTTAAATGTGGTTTTATGTCCTGTGAGGTGTTTTAAAATTTACCAAACAAAGATGAGATATTTTGATAGTCAGCAAAACTGAGGTGAATTAAGCATGTGCAATTAGCGATCGGTGAGGTGTTTTAGAAGCTCAAAATCTGGTGAAATTTTGAAGGTCAGAAGAGGGAGTATGTTTTGAAAGTGAAAAATAATGACATACCATAGAGGCCGGGGTTTAAGAACTAGCTAATGTGCGCTGGTGTGACAGCTAAATTGTTCAACAGTTTTTTCCTACCAACCCCTGAGTGTGTCATTTTTTGTTTGGATAAAGGGCTGCAGTAAATTTCATGAGTTGACCCAAGTATGTAAAAAATGCAAATTTTTGCGCTGAACAACTGCATCTCATTGCAATTCAATTCCTCCTATTTTTTAGTTTCTTACTAATTTAGAGAATCTTAAACCCCGGTGTTATTTTGAAAATATGACCGAAGTCATATTTCTAAGAGGGGTGTTGTATGTCTGCACAGAGAAATTTTGACACCCCTCTTAAAAACTGGTGGGGTATTTCTATGGTAGTTCTGTAACAGCTAATATCAAATCTCCGCAAAATTTGAAACTACGGACAGGCCACCTCATTATGTTCAAATTTATGGGTTCAACTTGCTATGTAATTTCAAATTTACAGGTTATTTGGTCATTTTGTGAAGCTTTTTGAAGCACGAATTTGATATGACATAGTTAGACCAGCCCCTAAATTTGAATTTACTGCATCTAATATCAAAGTTATGGCCTGTCCATATTCGATATTAGATGGCAGCCAGTCCGTAGTCTCAAAAATAGTGATAAAATATGACATACATTGCTGACATATTGCCATATTCAAAAATTCTAATTGCATAGAATACTGAATATAGCGAAATTTATGCTATATATATCAATGCTAAATTTGATATTAGATGATGGGACATACCCATAAATTTGAATATATGGGCCATGTATATTCAAATGAAAGGGTTCACTGCGACACCCGTAAAATCAAATTTACTGGTCGGCTAGCTCAAGGGGGCTATATTCGATAATCGGCCACAAAATGACCATACATATTCAATTATACATATGTAAATTCAAATTTACCAATATTTGATGTTTTACCGGCAGCTAGTTTCGAATATGCTGTATATTTGAATTTAGCTGCGACAGTTCCACCATGGCATGGTTGTACACAGCGTCATATTTACGACCTTATTTTTTGTTAGAGGTTTTGTGGTTTGTACGACTTTTGTACAACCATGAGTGAAGAACCACAGTTTTTGTACAACAGTGACTGAGACACACACCACAAAAGCACATCACCATGGGCAACATTGGCCACGGCCTCTGCTGCCGTCCATGGCAGTGCACTGCCAGTTCCGGTGCAACGTGCATGCTTGCCACGTTGTGGCCAATGTTGGGCATGCTCGGTTTATTTTTTGTTTGCCTGGGGGGGTGAGTTTTGTCACCTTTTTTACCAATGCTTGTTAAAGCGATTTTTTCCCTAACACTGGTGATGTCTACCACCGCCTCTGCCGCCTCTGCCGCCTCTGCCGCCGCCCATTCTGTCTGTCACCCGACTCGGCATAATGTGCATGCTCGCCATATTATGGGTGATGCTGGGCACATAAAATTCTCTAAAACTTGCACTGTGGGGGCTGCTTTGGGTGATGAAATGTGCATCATCAGAAAAAAAGAGTGACAGGGCTGAGACCATAGGTGGCCGCCATTTTTTTTAATCAAACAATTTATTGTTTTCTTAACCGGTTTACATAATTGAATAAAATCCTTCATACAAGATCTCGACTAGGCCATTGGAAAAAGTTTGCCGGGGGAGGGGTGGCTATATTTAAAATATCCATGCCGTTGGACTCTGCAATCGGATCCGCCATGGTGACGTGCATTTTTTTCCTTAAGTCTTTTACGATGGATATGTATCTGAGTACCGTATTTTTTACATAGTCACACACAGCATCGTATTTCATTCCAACACGTTCGTGGTAGTATCTGTCTTCATTCTTGACATAGGTAGGTAGGTATATTCAATGCCACCCTCCTCACGGTGAGGTTCAGTTACGCCCTGGCCTCAGTCCTGAACATCGATGACGGCATGATGAAGGGGTGGTCCCCTGGCGAGATCACGATGCGCATAACGTTGAATACCTGGGCATTGTACAAGAACTCGCTAAGCGAGAAGCTAGTGGTGACCAGGTAATAATGCTAGAAACCCATGGTGGGACCATATATTATTATGGGAGAACTTTTTATTTGCACCCATTTTTTGAAGCCAGGGGCCAGTCGACCTACTCATTTTTTCATGGTATATACCAGCATCACCATATTTGCAATTTTAATAGCATCACCAAACATACCGCATTAAGTAGTCATTTTTTAGTGTTATA
>JALLPB010000293.1:0-26701 GCA_036939975.1 Cyclostephanos tholiformis | reverse complement strand
CATTCCCACATTCTTGTGGATCAATGCCTTCCAAACAGTCAGACATTCCCACAGTGGTGACTTGTCTTTCACACAACTAACCGAAAGACCAGCTCCACACAGCTTATAGTACACTTCTTATTTTCCTTCCCCCCCCTTCTTTTTTCCTCTCATTTTTCTTTTTCCTCTCCCCCCCCTTCTCCCTCTTTTTATTTCAGCTGCACAAGCATGAAAAAAGCTATTTTTTTGGCAAATAACTCAGGAAATTGGCGCCCACACATCCGACCCCTGGCCCCTCATGATGCATTGTGTGGCCAAACCAGTCAACATTATATACTGCGAGAAGGACAACAACAAGACTGACTAAACCACTGTTGACATCTGTGAGAGGCTCATCCATGCAGCAGATCTTGTGACAAGAGCAACGGGGATGATATGAGGTAGAATGGTGTACTCGGACAACTACTATATGTCGATAAAATTGGTGAAGCATTTGTATGAGACATATAACTGGTCAATGGTTGGTACCATCATTCCAACGTAGAAGAAACAACAAGCCAATGAAGACGTACCATTCCTCAAGCTTTCTAATGGAGCTAGGAATATGCTGCAATGAGGGTGGTTCCAGGTAGCATACATCAAGTTGATAACTCCTCCACCACAGAAGACACACTACATTCAATACACTTTCTGGGGAGACAAAAAACAGGTCATGTTTGTGTCAACAATAGAATTGGGATGAGTGATGGTCTTACTGTCAAGAGGCATGTCTGTAGGAAACAAGAGCAAGCAACAATACGTGAGCTGCAAGCTCATGCAGATTATGTTCAGTCAATGAATGGGGTGGATCGGAATGATTGTGACAGTGCTGACTATTTGACTACTATTTGGACAAACCGCTACTACTACCTGTAGATTTTTTGCTGGAGATTGAACAGGGTCGTGCATGCAATATATGTTGTTGTATGCTTCTTCACAAAGGGGGGTGTTGGCAAAAGAGAATGGAGAAGATACAATGACAAAAACCATGGATGACATGATTTCCAGATAGATATAGGAATAGCGCTCATGAATTATGGTATCAGCACTGAATGGAAAGACACCAGAGTCAAGGAAGCCAAATTTCATGAGGCAGTTGGCCTTTGTACCTTGCAACTATGGCAAATGCTTTTTTTACTCGAATGGTATCACCACTGGCATTGCTCACCCACCATCAAAGAGAGCATAGGTTACTGTTGAGTTTACATTTGGAACATGGGTGATGACAAATAAATGTAACAGAGATTGGGTCAGTCTGGGAATGAAATTAGGAGAGTATTGTTGGATCTGTTATCAAAAGCAGCTAAGTACTGAATTGTCAGCTCAGGGAAAAAAAGAGGTGCAAATCATCCACAATGGAGTGTGCTGTATGCAGAGAGCCAATATGCAAAGAGTGCTGGAAAGAGGGTTATGATAAGCATAAGTAGTAAAATTTTTACTTTTCCTATAAATTAACCCACCATTAAGCCAACTATACCATTATGTAGAGGTACTGTAACTTCATCAAAAATGGTCCAATTGAGGTGATTTAAAGTGCACACTGCATTGTCATCGCATTGATAAATGTGTCTTTACTTTGAATCATGACAATTGGACCACTTTTGGAGAAGAAATCTATGGCTGAAGTCAAAAAATGGTCATAACATGGTCCAAGGCAGGAAAGGGTTCACAACTTAACAGCTATTGATGCTCATGAGCATCAACTTTTTAACAAGCTTCGTAGTAACGTAGTTTTTTAGCAAATTTTTGTCCGTTCATGGAATTAGATAGTGCATTGAATGCACAAGAACATCAGCTTTAGTGCGGTATTTTTCTATTTTTGCGAAGTGCTTCACATTGATGGCATACAAGGAGCTTTTTGCCACACATTTATTGCACTAGTTAAAAATTCTCCATTTGTGAGTTGTGTTGTACGGTAGATTTTGGCACGCCGAGTTTTTTTAGGTAGAACTTATTGTACTATTCCTACATAGAAATCTCATACGTACCTACCAAAAGTACGAGTTTTTCTCCCGCCAAAACAGAGATAGCTGTTAAGCTGTTAAGTCATTTCTGAGTGTTCAAATCTACTCTACTAGGTGTGAGTACTACCCTGAAAGTTTTGTTAAAAAAAATGACTGGAACTTTCTTGTTAAGTGTGTCAAAGATAGAAACGTTCCATGATTGTTTTGAGTTATCTTTTTAAAAGCCAAAACACATGCATTGGATTATTTGAAGTGTGTCAAATTGATTATATATATGTGTGAAAGAAGCATGATTCTAACAACAGGTGTGTGTTTTAAATTAGTCTCCAGGCAGAGAGGGCCTTTTCCAATATTAAAGCTTACCAAAGCTTGCTGGACGTGCCCTCCCCCCCTAGATGCTTGACTACTATTATTAAAACAATACTTGGGCCCATGCAGGATAGACCATCATATTGTACCCACCAGGTAAGCTGTCCCCCCCCACTGGCATAAATGGGATGGTTTAGGGTCACGGAGCATCAGGGATGTCCAGATCCATGGGCAACTCCCACCACCATTGGTGTGATATGGCCCCCCTCTTGTGCTCACCTGCTCTGCATTTGACTAGGATCAGATGAGTCACCTCCATTGTCTTCATCCCACACTCCTTCAAACATCCTCTGATCGTGGGTACAGCCACACGTTGCCCGGGTTGCACTTGGGTCTGAATTGCTTGGCCATCTGATAGGCCCTGTGAATGTGAAATCCCTCAAGCTGTGCAAGGGCGGTTTGAGAGATAACCCGTGTCTTGCTGCCGTAGAGGAGGATGGCCTGAACGACAGCCTGATAAAACCACACACATTCTTGCTCTGGAGAACCTGCCCCACCCTAGCCCAAGTGTACCCAAATTGCTCGGATGTTGTTGTTGTCCTGTGCCATCATCCACCCAAGGTACTTAAAGACCTCAACATGCTCAAGAACATCCCCACGAATTGTGAACTGCTAGCATAGGGTCAGAGCGGATGATACCACCATCTTGCATTGTTGCGTCACTCTGCCCTGACCTGGCATTCTTGCAAATACCAATGGTGAGGGTAGAGGGGGCTGACCTGCATGCCAAAATTTTTACACCTCGAATACCTACCTTCCTTGTGGACCTTGACAAGGTCCAGTGCTGGGTGTACATCCCAAAAGTGATGTCTCATCATCCATCCATTGCATAGCCTGCCTAAGCACCATGGGTATGGACAGGGGAGGTTGCGGGTGTGCAGCTCTGCGCTGACTGTGTAGAGGACCAGGGGGTGGAGTTCCAACAGCTCTTTGGCAATCACTGTCTGCTGGTAGATGTCATGGGCATCTGTCAGGTGGCAACTGAGAGAACACTCAACAAGTGTGTCATTGAGGCTATTAATGAGGGTGTGGATGCCCGTTAACAAAACACTCAATTTATCTAGTGTTTTTCCAGGCTTATATTGTATGTTATAATTTCCAAACTGAATGCAGATGGGACATGAAAAGCATGGGAATTGTCCTTATCCTCAAGTGGAAGATGCCCCTAAAGTATTGGGGCATGCTTCCATCTGTTGGGGCTATGGCAGAGCGGCAGAGCGGCAGACTTCATGGTTTCGGGGGGACCCTACAAATTGTGGGAACTAAAATAGAAGTAGGAATTTAGTACAATCTACTGAGGAATTCAAGTGAGGCCTAAACTTCAACTCTCCTTCCTCCTCCTCCTCCTCCTCCTCCTCCTCCTCTTCTATGCCACTACTTAACCTGATGTTGCCATTGTTGTCATCCTTGGCCATGGACATCGCCTTCCCCCCTTCTCCTCCTTGTCCATCTTTTCCTCCTCTGTCTCCTTGCCCCTCCCTCTCATCACCGCCATGATCGCAATGGCTTCCACCCTTCTGCCCCCCCCTCCTTCACCAGCATGGCCTTCATCATCTTTTTGGCCTCCTCCTCCTCATTGCTACTCCCCAATTTGCCATCATCCTCCTCCTCTTCTTTTTCCTCCATAGACCCATCCCCCCCGCCCACCTTCCCCGCCCCCTCAAACACCATCGTCATCCCCATCAATGGCAACGGTGCCCCCCCCCCACCTAGTGATGACATTGCACCCCTCACCCCCCATTGATCTCATTTGTGACCTTGACCTTGTTGTCACCCCCCCCCCCCCCCCTGTCATCTGTTGTGACCACCACTGCCGCTGTCTTCCTCCTTGCCCCTCAGCTTCCTTGCTTACTCCTCTTCCTTCATCATTTGATTGTTATTTTTTGGACGAGCTGAGCGAGCATGATTAATTTTGACATCATTGTTGTCGTGTTATGCTGAGTTTTCACAAGCAGCTTCAAAAAACAACAAAAGGTGGCAATTGTCATGCCATGTTGAAAATGATTCAAAATGGCGTGATGATCGCCAAATATTGATTCGGTCACCCAGCCAGCTGGGGATCGGCAAAAAATTGCAAGTATCTGGGAAGGCAATGATTGAGTTGTTAAAAAAAGAGCCTCTGTTTGCTCACCATTGGAAAATGGCGGGAAGCGATCTCTGAGCCAGACCCCCTGCTGCTGGATTTGGTATGCAGTAGACAAAGAGATTCCTTTGTGAAGTGACTTTACCTCAACTATGATTATTTTTTGATCTTGATGATGAATTGTGAAGAGACTTCTTGTACTTGTCCCCACTGTGATGTCATGTTGACATGGAGTGGTTGATGCGCAGTTTCGTAGAAAGTCATATCTGACGAGACCCAGTTCCCAGATTTTTCAGTTGATTGATGATGGACTACTGGAAAACTCTAAGACAAAGACAGATGATGGACAATGGACGACTTGTCGTTCTCCCAGGCGGTGGTGTCAGGCATTTGGAAAATGAGCAATATCATCTCTGAAGTAATCGGAAAATGATTGGTCCATCAATCTGTTATGTCATGTTTCAAGAGACTTTCCCTCGGTACCCTACAGTGACGTCATGATGACGTGGAGTTCACGAGGAGAGACGCAGTTTCGTACTAAGAATTCCTATGTGAGAAGAACCAAATTGCCCGGATCTTTTGAGGTTCGGTGCTTCTTGAGCCACACAAATAAAAAAGGTGAAAAAGCCTGTGAAAGTTCAAACCCCGAAGGAGATGGTGGAGGATTGCGCGTGGAGTACAATGCACCCACCATCAACTAAGTTGCCCCCGAAAACAAAAAATACTAAATATTAATAGCGCGTAGTAAGGCATAAAAAAAGGCCATAGATCCAACCGGGATATGAGATTGAACGCCTCCCACCTCCTCCTCGCCATCGCGGCATCCTCGTCGTCGGCGATTTCGTTCCAAGCGAGAGCGAGATCGTCGACGACTACGACATCCCCCCCCTCGAAGGCGGCCATCCTCCATCCGAGGGGTGGAGGCGGTACGACCGTCGCCAAGGCCGTCGCATCATCGACGACGGCGTCGGCCCAGCAGGGCGATGTCGAAACCGCGACTCCCAAGAGGGAATGGTGGGTCGAATCGCCCGATCTCGACAAGGTCCTCGACGCGCCCCTAATCTCCGACATCGAAATGCTATCGAACATGCTGGCCGAGGTCGTGAAGCGGGAGAATCCGGCCGTTTACGATCTGTACACAACCTTTCGCAAACACGGAATGAACCGCGCGGCACTGACAAGCAACGAGGAGGACGACGTCGCCGAGAGCAAGGCCAGCTTCGAGGCAATGAAGACACTCGCGAGGGACATATCCCCCCGTGACGCGAGGGGCGTGATGAAGACGTTCGGCATTGCGTTGAATTTGGTAAATGCCGCGGAGGTACATCACAGGATGAGACTCGTCCGCACGATGACCAACAACGACTCCTCCTCCTCCCTGGGATCCGTGGGGCCGCTGCCCATGGTCGAGGATAGCATCTGCGGCACGATGGAGATATTGCTCAAGGGCAACGACGACGTGAACCCCGTCGATCCCGAGAAGATATTTGATCGACTCATGACACAGAAGTGCGAGATCGTTTTGACGGCACATCCCACGGAGGTGAATAGGAAGACGCTCATCAGGAAATGTGAGTTTTATTTTTCTCGTTCGTCCCAAGTCATTCTATGCGCGTGTTGTCGTTTGTGGTGATATTTTCGTTGTGAACTCATCGATCCCGATCGTTCTCATTTTTTTTTTTTCGATCATCTAAATATTGTAAATAGACAAGAACATTTCCGAATTGCTTGCTTATGTGGAACGCACCGACTTGCACCCGTTCGAACGCGCTGAGGCCATGAACAACCTCCGTGGCATCATCGCCGCCATTTGGGGATCGGACGAGATTCGGTACGTGAATCGGAGAATAATCTCTCCACCAGCATGACCCTCGACTATGCAATATGTGAAAATTTCGTAATTCTTTTTGCACACATCTTATATAATTATTATATGCGTGTGATTCCCCCCCATCAATACACAAAATCAGACGCGTCAAACCAACGGTCCAAAAGGAGGCCGCGGGCGGCAACGCCGTCATCGAATCTGTTCTATGGGACGCCGTGCCGTCTTACCTGCGGAAACTTGATGCCCAGTGTCGCGTCACGCTCGGGAAGAAATTGCCCGTGGAGTGCGCTCCCGTCAAGTTCGCAAGCTGGATCGGCGGCGATCGCGATGGCAATCCCAACTGCACGCCGGAGGTCACCCTCGAGGTCGTGACGCACCAGCGCCTACGTGCCGCGAAGTTATTCCTGAACGACCTCAACCTGCTGTATTCCGACTTGGCCATCAGCAGTCGTTTCTCGAAGGAATTGGAAGAATTAGCGAGTACCGTGAAGGAGTCGTACGACGTGCGCGAAAAGTACCGACGCGTCATCGGACACCTGCGCAAGCGACTAGTCCGCACGGTCAAGGATTGCGAGGCGAAGCTACATCACCTGAACGATCACATACACTTCTCGTCGTCGGAGAACGCGTTCGGTGCCCTCGCCGGGTGGGAGGACGTGGAGCCAATCGTCAAGTCGGAGGAATTGCTAGGTCCGTTGAAGGTCATATACAATTCACTCGTCGAGACGGGCTTCGAGTTGGTCGCCGATGGACACGTATCCGACATCATCCGACGTGTGGCGGTTTTCGGCATGACGTTGGTTCCGCTTGACATAAGGGAGGAAAGTACTAGGCACACGCTGGCCTTGGATGCGATCACTCGTCATTTGGGAATTGGGAGTTACAAGGTACGTTGCTCCTTGGAAATACCCACGCCGGTTGTGATGCCGATGGACAAGTGTTTCAATTTCTTGCGCGTGCATACATCTCTCTTTGTCTTTTTCTGACTTTGATGGACCGCTTTCTGGATATGAACAGGAATGGGATGAAGCTGCTAGGTTGAATTGGTTGCAGTCTGAGCTCAATAACCGTAGACCTCTGTTTCGTATCCGTGACATCGAGGCGAATACAATAGGGCTTGACCCTGATATTAGGAAGACCTTGATGGTGTACAAGGTTGCATCCGAGCTTGAGCCGGAGAGCCTTGGTGCATACGTTATTAGTCAAGCGAATACTGCCAGCGACGTGTTGGCGGTCATGTTGCTCCAGAAACAGTTTGGGATGACTTCGGCTAACGGCAAGCTGGTAAGTACTATTGATCGTGCTCTGGATGTGAGCGCATACGACGTCAATCATGATGAGTAATTATTCTGGTGCACCAGAACGAATCCGCTGACCGTTCATTGACTCCCTGCAATTTAAACCGTATTTATTAAGATGCGCGTGGTGCCACTGTTTGAAACATTGGACGACCTTACAAACAGCCCTAAGCAACTCGAGACTCTCTTTAGCATCGCGAGTTATATTGGATCGATAAACGGGAAGCAAGAGGTCATGGTCGGCTATTCTGACAGTGCGAAGGATGCCGGAAGGCTTGCCGCCTGTTGGGTGCAATACACTGCCCAGGAGGCAATGGCAAGAGTAGCCGATAAATTTGGAATCCAGCTCACTTTTTTCCACGGCAAGGGTGGGACCGTAGGTAGGGGAGGCAACCCTGCTCTCTATCGAGCTATTCTCTCGCACCCCCCAAACACCATCAATGGTCGCTTCCGAGTCACCGAGCAAGGCGAGATGATCGGTCAAAACTTTGGATCAGTTGAAATTGCGCAACGATCCCTCGACATCTACACTGCGGCCCTGTTGAGGGAATCCTTTGTCAAACGGGTGGAGCCGAAGCGAGAGTGGAGGGATCAAATGCAGCGTGTGAGCGAAGTATCTTGTGCGGCCTATAGGAGTACCGTCCGTGATGATCCTAGGTTTGTGCCCTACTTCAGACAAGCCACGCCCGAGCTCGAGCTTGGTAGATTGAATATTGGGAGCAGACCTGCCAAGCGTAATCCGAAGGGGGGCGTCGAGAGTCTACGGGCGATCCCTTGGACCTTTGCTTGGGCGCAGACTCGTATGCACCTTTCTGCTTGGCTCGGCGTCGGTGCGGGTTTGAATTCAGGCGTAAGTTAACAAAGTTAGACATTTCTGAGCTCTGGACAAATCCCTCAACTTTTATCACTCTTCTTCCTCATCTTTTCCAGAACGAAGAGGACCAGAGAGTTCTTCGTGAGATGTATCAAGAATGGCCTTGGTTTCGCGAGATTATTTCGCTCATTTCAATGCTAATATCCAAGACTGATTTCTCTATCACTAAGAATTACGATGAGTTGCTTGTGGACCCTCAACTGATGAGTCTCGGCAACGAGATGCGAGACAAGCTTGTTGAGACCCGTCAGGCTGTGATTGATGTTTCAGGGGCAACAGAAATTAGTGGACCTCACGTTCAATTGATGCGCGCATCTTCAACGATACGCAATCCATACGTTGATTCGATTAATGTTGTTCAGGCAGAGATACTCAAGGTTCTCCGCTCTATGCCCGATGACGATTCGTCAGATCTTACGCCGGAGTTAAAGAACATTAAAGACATCCGCACAGATGCCCTCCTCTTATCAATCAAGGGTATTGCGCAAGGCATGAAAAACAGTGGATAAATTTAACATTCCGTTCTATTTAACAAAAATATTTATTTCGAAGTTCCTAGATAGAGCAGTATTATCTGCTGTGAGATACTTCTGTAATTTCTCTGGCACCACAGTCCAGAGATGTCGTGGGAGAAAGATGAGGTCGCCCTCTTTTTTTACATCTAATGCCTGTTTGAATGACCTCGCGAAGCACACCGCGTCTGGATCCTCTATGTCATCCCTTTGAATACACTCGTTATAAAATAAGCATACCAAACGGTCGATGCCAATATGAAGTTTAGGAATTTGTGAGATGAAGGTTTGAGCTTTGCTAAACCACTCTGGGTCATATTTCCCCCCCCCGTCATGTTCCGGCGGCTTGAAACGCTCATCATCGGTAATAGGAATGCGACGAATCTGGGATACTACCGTCTCATCCCAGCAGACGAAGTATAAGTCTCCGTCCAAATCTCCGTCGGCAATAAGTTCCGGCAGAGACCGATCTCCTTGTTTAGGATCCCCAAAAATTACTGCCCCAAATGTGAGGCTTTGCAGAAAATTCCAATCGTCGTTTTCCATTCCATCCGGCTTCGTCCTCACGACCTTGATCACTCGTCCGTCCGTAGCTTCCAAACAAGGCGATCTTGTAATGAAGAGCTCGTCAGGTATTGACCCTGTCATTCCAGTTATAAACACTGAGTTAGGAGGCAACTTATTCGTTGGATCTGCCATTCCAACAAGATGAGTATGGCATAACTTTTCTGGATCTTTTTTGTAGTTCCTCGAGTACTGCTCTAACGACAGGGCAGCTACACCAAGTCCTGTCAAAAGTCTCACATGCATAGATGATATCTTGCAAGATTTTGCAGTTGTGAGAGATTTCTTGAATCCTTTCAATTCAGTGATTGGTTTTAATCTTTTCTTGTTAGGGTCTTGTGAACTTAGAAATTTGCGCCCAATGATGAAGTTGTCTGATGACGGGAATACATTCTTGATGACGATGTACCCATCATCAGATGCGTCTTTGCTTCTTGATGGAGCGACTTTCCTTAGAGAAGTATTCAGCTGAATTGGTTCGCCAATAATGTTTTTCCGCATCAACATGCCCTTGAATACACCGTACGTCGGAACGAAAATGCGAATTTGGATGCCCAGTGCACGTTTCGCCCGTGCATCGTTGCCAAGGAGGTCCTCCAGATACTTTGATGAGATAAATCCACATCCAACAGTACCGACGTCGTCAATCATAGTCAAATCACTCCCGCTAATATTCTTTACAGCGTACTCTCTGTTCAGTTTCATTGCTGGAGAGAGGTAGAGCCCACGACGTGCCCAGGTCTTGGCTGATGATAGCGTGCCAAAATCAGCTTGATTCTCTTCATGATCCCGAAGGTTCTCTGAGCAGACATAATGTGCCGTCACCTTTTTAGATTTGGTGAATAAGGAACCAGTCTTGTCCTCGCTAACTTCAGCATGGTAAAGTGCATAGTCTTTGTTGTCAAGACGTAGTTTCAGTTGTAAATCATCTGGGTTATCATTGGACTCAAGAGAGATTTCTATGGGGGGCAAGTAATTGCCGACGCCCCAGATATTTGAGAATGCGTTCGTCATTTTTTTTGAACTCCCGAAGCAAATCTTCTCAATGCTCAAGCCAAGGCTGACTGCTGCCGATAGTCCTACCCCCGCAAAGCCTTCACATGGTCCCCCACCATTAACGCCCTCATCTGACACAATGCTACTACCGCTCACATCACAATAAACAGTTTCTACTGTGCTTACAGTTTGTGATGAACCGTTGGAGACGGAATGACGCTCAACGGATGTTGACGCTATCTGGACTGTCGCCTTTTTGCTCTCGTCGAAGAAGAAAACATAGCACTTAGTTGTCCTTTGGATTTTGCCATACGCTCCAAAGTTTTTGTGGCCCCTTTTCACAACTCGAACGCATTCACCGACGACGAAGCGACCATTGGGGGATGAATTTTCATAATTATTCATGTCAGGCTCCACGGGTATCGGAGAGGTCGTATCTACGGCGACAAATGTGACAAATGCAGCGTTGATAGAGTCGGCATCTTCCACCCTCTCTTCTTGTGCGGTGTCAATATCAACTGGAACTACATCCGAAGCAAAGGCATCTGTTTCCCCTGGCCTAATTTCAACCTCCGTGGTGTCAATCTCGCTCTCAATTGATGCTGCGTTATTCGGTTGTTTTTTGGGATGGGATGTCGCATCTAGGATAACAAATGCAGTGTTGATAGAATCGGTATCTTCCGCCCTTTCCTCTTGTGCGGTGTCAATATCAATTGGCACTACATCGGGAGAAATATCACGTGGTTCTCCTGGCCTAATTTCATCCTCTGAGGTGTCAATCTCGCTCTCAATTGATGCTGATCCATCAAAGCCGTTATAACTATACCGGGTACCACGGTCTCCGTCGACACTTCCCAACGGAGATATAAGCGCATAGTTTGTGCCATTGTCATTCGGGTGGAGAGAACCACTCTGAGTAGTTATGACAGGCGGCACTGCCAGACTACCGATGAGAGCACCCAGTGATCTCGTAGACCGCCGTTTGAAGGGACGCAATTTCGATATTGATCGTCGGGCGTTTCGAAATGAGAGCGGCATGATATCGTACGAGATGGAGCAGGCTATGCAGCCCACTCTCGCATCGAATCGCGACTGCTCGACGAAGGGAATATTATTATTACCTATTTTTGATGTTATTGTGTGTGCAGTGGCGACGTGCGTTGTCTCGATTTTTCGCCGAAAAAAAATACGATACAATACGTACTTATAATATATAGGATAAAACACACAACATACCTACCTCTCTTTGCCTGCCTGTGGTAGAGAGAGATGAGATTGAGATGAGTGAGTGACAACATTGCTCGCCTTTCCGCGCCAACTCCGCACCCATATAGTAAACAACGACGCGTCAACAATAAGAGAGGATACTTGCCAATCCTCACTGGACCATTTGTTTCTTTTGGACTTGTGCATCTATGCGCACTGAGCTAGCCATAAGTGTGGGCACATTTGGGAAGGTTCAGTCTCCGTTCAAAAACCAGCGGGATATAAGTTCTGTCGTCAGCAGATCTGCCGTTCCGGGATACCCGAATCACTGTATCATCCGCCCTGCCGTCGTATCGTAGTTGCTCAATATGGCGGCCGGAATTTCCACGAGAATCATAGCGAAGAAGCAGATGTGGCTGATGTATGTTCTCGTCCTGTTTCTATCATATCTGCCCCAACAGAGACGTATTTTGAACGCCTTTACATATATCACGTTGGAAGTGAGAGACAATGACGCTCCTTCTATAGTCGTCCGCGATGAACATGCAACTAGTAAGTTGATGCCTGAGAATCCTCGAATATATTTAATCCACGTCGGAAAGGCTGGAGGGTCCACTTTCGTCATAGGATTAGGATTACTCAATACTGCCGAGGCAGTCAGATGCATGGTCAACACGTTCCGTGGTGATGCGAATGGCACCTCGTCATGCTACAGGCATCCTCCAGGAGTTGATTCGAAACTTACACGGCATACTTTGGGTTACTTTCACATGGGGGGTACTCTTCTCCCGAAAGAAGTAAGGGAGTGGTTGTTGGATAACACAAACGTGTTTCTCTTCACAGTGCGTGATCCGATTTCAAGACTCATCTCAGCATACAACCACCATCGGAATGAATACCACGATAACACAATATTCCCAACTCATGCAGAATTTTATACGCAGTGCTTTTCGAAAAGCTTTGATGCGATGATTGATGATATACGAAATGGAGCCAGCGTCAAATGCTCCAGAATGGGCATGGATGCTTTGCTTGGGAAGTGGCGGAGTTCACTTTGAATTCAATTATGAATATTACCTGAAGTACACTTTAGGCCAAAGGCCAAACCATTCAGTAGCCGTTGTTCGAACGGAACATTTGTGGGAAGACGTCATTCTTTTGGATCAAATCCTTGGAGGGACGGGAGATTTTGGCATGATGGAAGGATTCAAGTTTACCCACGGCAGCGAGAACTTCACTACACATGGCAATGATATTAGTACATTGAATAGAGTATTCTTGTGCTGTTTGATTTCTCGCGAAATGGAGGTTTATCAGCAAATGATATTGAAAGCGTTGAACCTTGATGACAAGCAAAAACGTGAGACGCTGGACAAATTGTTAGGTAGATGTCTTATTAAGACACCAGAGAAAGACCTCCTACAACATCCATTTTCCTGGACAGCGTTTCGTCAGGGGAAAACATGCAGCGGCCCGCTGCGTAATTTGTTTGATTCCCACTCTAAAGTTTGAGATGAGCTTCTTCTTTATGATAGATGTGTTGCCTCTGTCTATTCTTGATCGGCATGGATGCGGAAAATAATTATCATTTGTGGAATTTTTTTGCACATTTTATTTGTTAATCTTCGGGATGACTACAAGCAATCTCAAACGAAACTGCAACTCCACTAAAAGAAGTATTCATTACATTGTCATTCTGCTAGAAAATCTGCCCTCGTGAAGATTCACTTGATGAATTCAGGGGAGACCAAAATGGATAGGTGAAGCCTTGGATCAAGAGTTCTCGTAGCAACATCAAACCCACTATTCGATGCATAATGCACGATATAGGTCACCATTCTGCTTTGAGGGTTGTTGAACACTGGCTTGGCACACGATGGGGGTAGGGGTAGTCCCAAATTACTATTTAAGACGACCTTGATACAACATATCAAACCGTGTTGCGTGCAACCTAAATTCACGTACAACATTTTCAGCGACGGACTTGTCAATCAAGACAATATCCGCCGCTGGTGGTCAGGCGGGTGCCCCATTTTCTTGCGCATGGGAGCATGTCATCGCCAAGAAAGACTTGTGTGGTTCCTTAGTCTTGGTCAGTTTGGCCAACTCGAAGTACCCTATGTCAAGGATCCTTTCGTGATCTTTGACATGGTTGGCGAAGGGAGAGAATGACTCGCCCAGGATTCCGAATCCAGACGATTTCATCAAGCTTTCTTCGTGCTGGAAGTGTTCTGTCAATTTTTCGAGTGCTTTCCTAAGTGATTCAGCTGAATGGGTACGGAGTAGAAGAGCAAGAGCCTCCTCGCACTCTTCGTGTTCATGATCCATTCTATAATCACCAACTGATGGCAAGGTCCAATTGGGATTCAAGACATCTTCCGCCTTGGAGTTCTTGTCTTTCGTCCATGGCTGGATGGCGAAGTTCTGGTGAAGCAACTCCTCAACATGCAAAAAGGCGTTGTAGCCATGCTGGAGGTACGCTTTCGTCTTACGGCTTACAAAGCAACCCTGTCCATCGGAGACTACGAATCCTGAACAACCCAATTGGCCATACCTGCATCGCGAAAAGTGATCGATGACTTTCAAGTGAACGCCCTAAAAGTCATAACGATAAACAATAAATCACTCACCCCACCGGCATGTAACCTCGACTAGGAATCCAACAATTAACAACATTTGTCAACTGGAACAACTTTCCAAATTGAATTGCCACCCCTGCTGCGTCCACACAAACCATGAGAAACTGAGCCTGATTCCCATATCTCGAGGCCCATACCTCCATTTGTGCTGCGCAGGGGCGGCATCCTCCTCACCCTCCATCGTAAAAGTGGATGACAGTGGGGACCTTCTTGGATGACAGGAGCTTCGTGGAAGACACGAGCGACTGAGACACGGTTGCCCCGTCGACAATATGGGCGTAAAATTCGCTGTTTTAACAATGTTGATTTTTTTATGAAGACGAAGATATATTGTTGACGGTTCGATTAGAATGAAGAAACTAAATGAGTGTTTTGTCAGCATAAACAGAAAGCTCGCCCCCCTGGCTGCCGCCCCGTTCCATGCTCCCCACAAATTATTTCTCATTCATAACACTCACCCCACCTTCTCCTTCATGTTGACGGGCCTCCGCACTCCTCAAGCTATTGAGGTCGGGGTCGGGTGTCCTGCCAAGTGATTTGGTGAAGCTGTGGCAAGAGCCTAAATCTTTTTCTATCCTTTTTTTAGCCAAACAAAAGAAGAGGCCAGAATAGAGCTGAAGAAAGGACGTCAATGTTGGTCTGTCCGTCACTGTAATGAGGAAAGGCACCCAACCTCCTAATGAGAGTGGCGGAAACATTACCGTTGGGTACGCAGTTTAAGCAATACGCAGTTTAAACATATTGGGAGAAAGAGTATCTTCTCATCGAATCCTACGTATTGAACTGTTTTAAATAGCATAGTATAAGGAGTAGCAGCACAACTAGCGAGTTACCGCACCCTCCTGGTTTGCATCGTTTGGCCTCGTACCCGTACGATGCAACCCACCATGTCGATTCATTTAATCGTTTAGAAAGGTAGTTTCAAGTTAAAGCCGGCGCGACGGCGCTGCCTCGGTGGATTTTTCCACTCTCGTACTACACGAGATCGGCTCATGGTTGTTGTCATCCATCAAAAAAATAAACAACAAAAATTGAAAAAATTACATAGGAATTAGTATGGTTCGAAAAATCCGCTTCTCGACCCGATGTATCACCACCATGATTGCCGGGTCGCCCCTTCGTGGCCTTCTTCATGGAGGACGCTCCGCTTCTGTACCTGATTTACTTCCACTTCGGCAACCCACAAGTGCGGATTGTCCGTGGACGTCCATTGTGCCATCGCTCGACACCTGCCTGATGCACAAGATGATGTACTCTGCGATTGTTCGAATACCAACGCGTCCTCGTCATCGATGCTTTCATCTTTGTCTATTACCTCCGTCTCCACCACCACCAATACCGCCCCCACGTCCTATCTTTGCACGACCCCTCCAGCGAGGAAACCTGCGATGACAGGTATTTCTCCGTCGCTTGGAATCAACATCTTTGTCAAAAATTGTCACGGTCCAAGCCCACCCCGACACGGCCTTCGACGCCATCAAACACTGGCTGCCACTTCCATCCCTTGCGGGATTTCGTGCCATTCAATGGGACTCAATTCAAGGTAACCCTGTTTCTGGCCTTACCTTGGCCGCTGAAACAACCAATGATGACGCCGATCATGCCATGCCCCGCGACCCGAATTTTTACAACATCGATGCTATCCATATATCTCCTCCAGATCACGAAGACGATTCTTTCACTTCCAACGATTCTCCATTTCCGATCTTATTGTCAACAATCGTCACGGCCCAAGCCCACCCCGACACGGCCTTCGACGCCATCGTCAACTGGTTGCCACTTACATCCCTCACAAGATCTTGTGACATTCACCGGGACCTAATTCAAGGCAACCCTATTTCATATACTACCTTGGCCACTGATGTCACCGACAATGACGCCGATCACGCCATGCCCCGCGACCCGAATTCTTATGACATTGATACTTTTGCTCCAGATCATGAAGGCGATTCTTTCACTTCCTCCAACTCTCCATCTCCGATCACATCTCTCACTCCACTTTCTACTTTCAAGCCCATCATGGATATCTGCAAAATTATCACGCAAAATGTTCATGGTCTTTGGTGCCGATCGAGAAATGGAGATGGTTCACTCATCCCCAACAGCGACTGCGACATGACAAAACTCGAGTACCTCGTTTATTGCATGCGCTGTGATGACATTGATGCATGGCTTATACAAGAAACGTGGTTAGAAGACGATGACTTTGACACAAATATAGGAGGTTACCATATTTTCCGTACCAACTCACCCATTGGTGAAACTGGACGCAACCATCTCTTCCGCGGAGTTGCCATTGTTCTGTCACCAAGATTCTACCAAGCATGGAAATCTGCTGGATCCCCCACGCCAATCACAACTGATACGTCAGGCGCATTTGCTGGTCGCTTTATCGGACTCCCACTTAAATTCGACTGTCGTGATCACTGTCAACGAAAAATCAAAGGGAAATCACTTCGCATATGTTTGGTATCTGCATACCATCCCTGCCACGACATCCCCCATGACGACTTTAATGGAGTACTCACATCACTACTACACCAAATACCGCACAATTCACACGTCATTATGGGCGCTGATATTAATGCGAAACTGGGCCGACGCGATTGTGATGAATTCCGCCAGGTACTCGGACCACATGGCCCAAGACAGCGAAATACACGTGGCATCAATTTGATCTCGGTTTACCTCTCCCATGGACTACGAATCGAAAACACATTTTTTTCGGCGCCGAGCCACTACACATTCACCAACATTAACGACAGTGACCAAACGATGATCGACATTTTTGCATGTTCCCAACAACTACACTGCAGAGTTAAAAATTGTCGCATCACGTCGGATGGGGTCGACAGTGACCACACTGCTGTAAGATTAGACATCACGATGACGTCACTTAAACACAAGACACGTCCTACACTTACCCGTGGTAACATCGATTGGCGCAAGATTGCCACTGATACAGCAGCGGCTCGGCAGTACAATTCAATCCTCCTTGCCTCCACAGAACCTACGCCTGACCTGGAATACGAACACTTCAACAAGCTTGTCCTTGCTGCTGGTACCGAAACAGCCCTACTCGTCAAAACAACATGCAATGACTGGTTTCAATTCTCTCTCGATGATCTTGCACCAGCGATTGCCGAAAGGAATACAATCATCCACACACTCCGCTCGGCACGACACCTCCCACCCTCCATTGTAACAACCCTTCGTGACTCGCTTCACCGTCTTTCGAAACATGTTAAAGACAAAGTTATCATTGCGAAGGCAAAGTGGGCTTCTCACCTATGTTCCAAAATACACGACATGGCTATGAACCCACGGCTTGCATGGGAACATATTCGTCTCCTTACTGGAGGTATGACAGTCCACCACAAGAAACAAGTCACGATGGCAATGAAAATGGAAAACGGACGACTTGCGTCGAACAGCAAGGAAAACATGTCTGTGTTCGGTCCACACTTTGAACGAGTCTACAACAATCACCGGCCAGTCGATCTCTCTGTCCTTGATGACATTCCACAACACCCTACACTACACGACATTGATTCACCCATAACATTCGAAGAAATAAATCACGCCATTAACAAACTCAAATTTGGTAAAAGCCCAGGTCTCAACAGTATTCCGCCAGAAGCATATAAAGCCATGAATACCACTATGCGACGACGTGTTCACCGGTATGTTTCCGATTTTTTCGAAGGAAATGCGGACTACAAGGACTGGCACCAAAGCCAATGCGTTCCAGTACCTAAATCAGGTACTCTCTCTGACCCCAACAAATGGCGAGGAGTTATGCTAATGGACGTATGTAGCAAGGTTTTTTCGTCTGTAATGAACAAACGAGCATTCCGACTTCTCGAGCTCCATGGCACCAAATTTCAATTCGGAGGCACTCCTACACTTGGATGTCAAGACGGCCTCTTCACACTGAAAACGCTTTTGAATGCCCACAAAAATCACGACTTACCTTCGTTCGTCGCCTTTGTCGACCTCGTCAAAGCTTATGATACCGCCAATCATAACCTTCTCCTTCAGATCCTCGAACGCTACGGTGCTCCCCCAAAGTTTGTTAACGCAATAAAAACTGTTTATACAAACCTGAGAGTAGTGCTGAAAATTGAGAATGAGGTTAGAGAAATATCACAAGGTGTTGGAGTTAGACAAGGCGACAACATGGCGCCAGTTTTATTTCTCTTCCTAATGTCAGCCGCGGCCGAGACCCTCGAAATTGCTTGGAAACACGCAGGAATAAATGTACTCACCGTGGGACATGCACCCGATGAAGAACTACACACCGGATGCATCAGAGGTCACCCCCCAAGAATATATCTCTCACGCAAACTCACTGCATATAATATATTCCAGCTTCTCTACGTTGACGACGGAGCCTTCCCCTTTCCCACTCGTTCGGATCTTATCGAGGGAATAACACTGATACACGGTCACCTTGCACGATTTGGACTCGAAGTCCACATTGGCCGAGGCGGTGACTCCTCGAAGACCGAATGTGTTTTTTTTCCACCCCCTCAATTCTTCAATGACAAATATCATCATCCACCACTGGCCGACGACTACTCAGATGACGACAACCCACGACTCACGAACCCAACTGTTTCCAGTGATTTATGTCTTCCACATCAACGAGAATCAGAACAAGCACGCACTGCAAGGGAAGACATACGATACGATTCTCTTCCTGAAACAGCACCGATCAACGTGGCTGACGGATACGTCACCTTCTCACGCAAATTCAAGTATCTAGGATCGCGCATCTCGTACAACCTCCGCGACGACGACGACATCAATGCCCGACTTGCTGCTGCCTCCCAAAGTATGGGAGCTTTGAAAGAGGTGTGGCGCAACCCACATCTCGACACGTACAGCAAGTACCTCCTCTTTCGCGCAATCCCCGTCAACCTCCTTTTATGGGGATGCGAAAATTGGTCTCTGCGGCAATCTCTTCTCCGTCAACTTGAAGTTTTTCTCCATCGGAATATTCGACGGATACTCAACCTCTCGATGAGTGACGTAAAAAAGGATCACATACGAAACGAGAAAGTGCGTCAGATGTTTTACGACATACCATGCATACAACATATGATTGCGGCACGACAACTCAGCTTCATCGGCAAAGTGGTACGTGGCCCACACGATGCCCCAGCCCGTCGAATGCTTACGGCATGCTGCCAACACAAACGGAAAGTTGGACGTCCTTACCTTCACAACAAGGACATTATTGTACGACACCTTCGCCTCCTTTTTGCCAAAGTCCCTGAAGTTCTCATCGATGATTACGGATCAGTCCGGGACTGGTACCGCGAAGCCTCCCATGAGCAATATTGGGAACAACTCGTCGAATGCCTCCTTTCTCCGCGGTTACCAATTCCCACCCGTCCCACAAATTGGCCACCACCTCGACGACGCAGCCCGCGTACCAACACCTCTGAGCACAACAATCACATGCCAGGCGAACCAAATCATAACACAAATTCGGCGGACTCACCACCTATTCAGTCTCCCCCTCGTCGGCGTCCTCCCGAACCACCACCACCACAACGACCGTCATCCTCTCTCCCACAATATCACCAACACAAGGGGGACTTTGACCCCCTCCTAGTAGGGTACAGTCTCGAACACTCGTTCAAAGTCCTAGGGCTGGGCCTCGGAGCCACCGAAACAGAAGTCAAAGTCCGATACCGTGCTTTAGCACGAATTTACCATCCAGACAAGCATAATTCTGCTCAAACTGGCCTGACGCACCTTGAAGCATCACAGTACTTTCAATTAATCAACAACGCGAATTCCTACTTATGCGAAATCTTATGACTATTAGACACCCATCTCCTATCAAAATGAGCGGGCCACGCCTACAGACTTTCTCTTCCTTACAAAAACCTATTAGTAAATCTTCCTTCTCAATTCAAAAATTCACCAACGAACATCTGCACCACATCGTACAACACAAAAAAGCAGAATAAACAAACAAACACAAAATCACCGTCACCTTAGCATCCTCACCGATCATATCCTAACCGACAATGGATGCTATACGCCGTACACCACTTGCCTCCCTCGACGAGAACAGCTCACACATAACCACTACGACTAAAACAATGATGACATTACCCCACCAGCCATCCAAACACGCTGTCACACAACAGATCTTCTGTGAGATCGCGAACTTCATTCGTGATAATGGCGAGGACTGGGAGGAGTACAACAACATTACCAAACACACGTCGATTGCACCTGTAAAAAAGAAGACACTACCTCGCCTGCCACACCCTCTCAGCCCCAACGTCCTAGTGTCACCAACCAACAAATGGAGCGCAACCAGCCACCCCATCCGAGGATGGATAATGGGGTACAAAGGGGCCATTATCTCATATCGACATTTCTACTTCCATAATGACCGAGTTCTTCACACGAAGGCCTTTGCTACCAGCACCACTGCCACCACCATCGGTGACGGCGGCGAACCACGGGGGAGCACCGAACTTGATGCAATCACTGGCCACAACTGTGCTATGACGACAAAGGATTACATGATATTTTCGTCGATTGTACTACGCACCCGAAGAGGTGCAAAACATTACGGCGAGAAACCTAATGATGATTCTTTCCTCAATATGTTATTGTGCGATTATGTCTGCCTCACCAACCTCTCGGCCTTCTTCCGACTCAACGAAGAAGGAACTCGACGAGAAATTGCTCGAATTCTTGCTCGCTTCTCCCTATTAATGCTAGGAGCAAAAGCCCTCACTCCACGGATAGTTGAAAGGGTATGGGGGAGCAACCCAACCGTGCGAAAGAACCTCGGTGGCACCCGCGGTGACCTTGCCCTCGTTCGACGACGACTCATCTCCTTGGCGGTTATTGCAAACAACACGTTCCACCTATGGCTCACCACGTTTTTTGAGGGAGCCATGATAATTCCACCAGACGGTCTTGTTCACGTACCACCAGGTATACGAGACATCCTCACCATCGTCAAGGATACTGCCTCCGCAATCTATGTGCGCGAGCCACTACACGCCGGTCAAAATCGCATTGACATCCTTCTCTGCAACCTACGATCAAGCACCATTGATCCTACCTCACTTACATTTGAGGATATTGTTGTCTCCTGGTACAAAGATCTACTCCTCGGTGATAGTAACGCCACTGATGAAACAGGAATCAACAACCAAATCTTTCAAGCCTACGGGTTTACTTTATAAAAAATCCCCTCTTTGTCTTCATCTCAAAAATCACTCAGCAAAATGGCTTCTATGTTTAGTGCCACACAAATAGAGGAACAAGCCCTATGAATCCAGCGGCGAGCTCAAAATCGCTGGCGCATAAGCCTTAATGGTAGCGAATAAACTAATCTAATCTAATCTAATCTAATATATCTGAATATCCCATATGGCCACTGTGGAAAACATATGAATATCAACGGTGTTAGGTGCAAAAAGTGTAGCCACCCTACTGTGGGAACCAGTAATGTGTACCTAAGCCCCGGTTAAGGTGTGGTACCTCATCGTTGCGGACAGGATTTAGCACTTGACTTGTGTTGGTAAGTTACTATTTCATATGTGAGGTATGGAAGTATCTCACTGTTCAAGAACACGAGTCTCGCCACAATTTCTACTTATCAGAAAATCATGCTTCGAGAAATCTTCCCTTTTCCTGTTCGTCTGAATCGTATCAAAGTAAAAACCCCGAAGGGATGAATATTCAAAAGAGGAATCACTATTTTTTGTGTTGTCGTTCGATACGTATCTCTATTGAGGCATGCTTCTCTGTACGATCGTATGAATACTATATTTATTAGATAGGTATACTTATAATATTAATAAAACATTATCACTCGCTCGTCACTCCCTCACACCCAAAATGGACCTACCAAAGTTGGAGTTTCTGTCACTGCGTCAGCCACGAATAAAATTTCTCAGATGATCGGAGAAATTTCTCTTTCTCACCTCCACGAGTGTAGGGTCTTGATTCGTGGTTGATCACTCTTCAGCCTAAGAAAAACTGGCAGGCGCAACTAAAACTCTAACAATTGACTGTTCACCACGAAACCGAGCCACTCATCGACGACGATTAACGCACAATCAGACCTGTCCATGTGCAAAGATAGTTAGACAATCCGACTCAATTTTTAAATCCCCTCTCTGGGCATCAAATATCCAACCCCCATACAAAACGTAGCATTTCACAAGTAGCGTTGTCAATGGTCGAATCAGTATGGTACCAATTTTAATTGAGCTGCTTTCTAAAGACATCAAGATGAACCGCCAAGACGACCGGCTGAACGATAATGAAGAGGGGGCATCTCTGCAGTGTCGAGGCGACGTTCTGGACAGTCAGACGACGGAGGATTCGCGGGACCCCAGAGAATCACCGGTATCGTCGGCCGAGGCATCAGCTCGGTCATCATTTGTGAACGCAAGCATGATGAGTGAGACCAAAAGTCCATCATTTGAGCAGCGAGACGGGCAGCGATCTGCATTCTCGAGCATACAATCGGACGCGCCGGCAGAAGAGAAGGAACAGGCAGCTCGTATGCCGCATCCTGTGAGGAGGCATTTTGAAGAGCCACGTGGCTATTATCAACCTCAACATCAGTCGGACGAGGATGGTCAATATCATAGACATCACTACCAGAGTCAGAATCAATTCAGGTATCCAAGTTACTATCCTTATTCTCCTCCCGATCCAGAAAATAATTCTGCCGCTATGAGTGGCAGACAATACCATCCACCCCACCCAACTTATCACCCCCAAATTTATGAATATCTTCAACAGGACTACACCCAATATTCATATTACTCATCTGGAGCAAGCGGTCCATATTTGGTACAGCCTTATTCACACCAAAGCTATTCGAGACCAAATCTGTCTATTCCTCATTCATCTCAACCTCAACCTCATACTCCGGGAGATGCGCCGTCGGCGGTGACGGTAAGTACCAAGGGCACGCCCTCACACATGGCACATCAATACATCGATAGATACGGGCAGGGTTTGGATCCCTCTCAATCACCATCCATAGAAGACGAAGGCCGAAAACCATCTGCACGCGAGCAGCAAAGAAGACGGGAAACCACGAAAAGTGAGGAATCTCCCCCACAGCAGCCTCAAGACTTTGAACCAATTCCATTGTATGAAATATCAGCTATACCATCACTATCGTCGTTGTCATCGACTGCTCGAAAACAGCCTCCTTCGTTTCGGCACGACTTGCATCAGGCATCCGCACAAGCGTATGTGCACGACTTTCATCAAGCATCCGCACAAGCGTATGCACCAACAGCAGCTGTTTCAAGAACTCATGTGGATCCTCCTATTCCTAAATCTACGCCTACCTCGAGGCCGCAGTCGCGCATTATAGTTCCCAGCAGTAGCGGAAGTAACACGAGCTCGGCGGGAGGAGAAGGCGGATCCTGGGAAAAAAGGTATGCCGAGTTATGCGAATTTAAGCGTGCTCACGGGCATTGCGAAGTGCCGCAGAACTATGCTGATAATAACAGCCTTGGAACTTGGGTGAATAAGGTGAGATATGGAGTGAACAACCATTTTTGTTTGATTGCAAGAAGAGTCTCACTAATGTTTGACATTTTCCTGTTATGCTTATCAGCAACGCATGGAGCAAAAGAATCGCATGGAAGGGAAGAACTCATCGCTCACCAACTCTAGGCTGGAACGGCTTCAAATGATAGGCTTTCGCTGGGCAAAGCGTAAAGGACAAGCGAGTTGGAATGAAAAATTTGTGAGTAAATTTGATATAATTGTTTGGGAGCACGTTTTAGTTGAACCTTTTATTGCTAACAGATCTGTCTCGATCGATATTACGTTTGTGATAGAATGAACTCGTCCAATATAAGGCAAGGCATGGTAATTGCCACGTCCCCACCAAATACAAGGCTAACACAGCCCTCGGACGTTGGGTATCGACTCAACGTGCAGAGTACAAGAAGTACTCAGAAGGACAGACTAAGACTACCATGACTGCAGAGAAGGTTGCGAGACTCGAGAGTATTGGTTTTGCTTGGTTCATGGCCCTCTGATGTTCGATCAGCATGCTATTTTAGGTGTTGTTTGTGTTTGTGTCGAATATATGTGCGATTGAAAAAGCTAAATATTTTCAATCGCTTCTGAATGTCGTGGAGTGAAGGTTAAGAGCTTTCTTTCTCAGCAGCGATCAAAATCAGGTATGGGTAAAGTTCATTTTATAGAGAAATAATTCATAAGAGACAGATTGCGTAGCTCACTTATATTCTTAGAAATTTGTGAACTCTAATGATTCAATTGTCAATATTTTTTTTGTTATTTTGGAATACGAGTTCAGGGACTCTACGATTGTTTGCTTAAATATTGTACCATAGCTTTCGAGCTTCACATCGATTACCCCGATTGTTGCCATTTACGACCATGGGAAAGATTCGTATTCATACGACGATGAGTAAATTTTCTCGTTCGCCCTGCTGTTCTACAGTCAATTTTCAATCCAACGAATTCGGAGCGAGGCAAGCCATCCACGGCTATGAATGGAGGAAAGAAATCGACTAAGTTACTTCTTCCGTCCTATCGAGACTACCTCATCGAACAATGCCGGAAATTGACTCTTGGCGACGCTCGCTTCTCTATCAAACTCAGCTACGCATTCGCCCAAAATCTCCATGGCCGTATTGATTCTCGCCTCGAACATTTCCTCGTTCGTCGATTCCGTCTCCAAACTCGCGACGAAGCTGGAGTGCTGCAGTGGGCACATGAACTGTCCAGCGCATACGGTCATTCCGGCGTATGCCTTTCGACATTCCTCCTCGGAGTCGCATGTTCGTAGCGCATTTTTCGATTTCTCGCAACGGGAAAGGATCAAAGAATAGGTAGCCGCAAACTTCGTCGCCTTCTCCCTGCTCATCACTTGGACGTTCTCACGATCAACGGTGGATCCCTCGCCTCGCAGAATGGAACTCGGGGTAATGCCGACGTCGTCTTTATCGCCCCCCTTCGCCGACGGCGATGAGTTAGACGCGCACGCCTGACCCTCGCAATCCTTCGCGCCCACCCCCTTCCTCATCAATGCATCCTTCTTAATATTCTCCCACACCGCCTCGCTATCTTTTAGACTCTCCCTCAGACTGTTGCTCGGGATCAACGGCAACGGCTCGAAGTTGCTCCTGTCCCCGAATCCCCGTCCGCCATACAATAGACATTCAAGCATCGAACGGCATCCCCGCCTCGCGAGCGGCATTAGTACCACCCTGCCCCAAATCTCGTGCGGCCCATCCACCGCGGGTCGGACATCCACAAGGAGACTTCGCAACCCGCCGTTCGGCCCAACGTCGCCGTCGAGGTCCGGAAGTCCGGATCCATCGTCGACCCTAGCGGCGGCATCGTCGTGATAGTAATCGATGACATATCGGACGTCCTCCTCGATGCCGTCAGTCCCGGTCCTGGTGACAGTCCAATCGTGCCTGTCAAAGGGCAGGGGATGTCCGAAAAGTCGATTCTTAATGTACGCCTTGGGGGAGAGATCGGTGGGCCGTCCTAGGAACTTCGTCAGTCGGGGTCCTCCGGTCCCACCGCCGTCCTCCCCACCGGTAAGCACCTTCTCCCACTGCAATATGCGCTTCCACGTCCCCTCGTTCATGCAATTGTGTATCGCCACCACGCTCGCCATGTCCTCCTCTTTAGTTTCCGGATCGAGCTTACCCTTCCTAGCGAGGGCGTTGTAAAACATCTGTGGGGATGGATACGTCCACGTTTCCTCATTCCCCTTGGGTATTGTGCTCGATACGCGCTCGGTGGGCAATGGCGAACTCTGACGCGACGAGGGTAGAGAATTACGCGCGATGGCATCGGGATTCGACACTGGCATGTTGTTCGTTGGATCGAGAGGGACCGGACGGGAGTACACGTCGTACAGTCGCCGTCTCGGTGGTTGTTTCGACGACGACGGCGAGGAGGAAGCACCATCGTCTTCCCTCTTGTCAGCAGCCGCGGCCGCGATGGGGGGATGCTTCCCACCGAAAAGCGACGCGAAGCCGGGCATGATGCGATAGGACCCGTCGGTGTTCTTCATGGGACAGCCTCCTCCTACACCTCCTCCTCGTCCTCCTCCTCCTCCTCCCGACGACGACGAGGACGACTTGGCGACGTTTGGATCGGTGGTGGGGGAGGAGGCGCCATCGTCTGCAGTGGAAAATGGGGAGGACGTCAACGTTGACGGAGGCTCCGTGGATCGCTGGTTCGATTGACCGGCTCCCATGACCTCGGAACGAAGGATGACTTCTATCGTACCTACCGTACAAGTCGGGGTTTAAGCACCAGCGGGGTTTAAGCACCAGACACTA